>JAZHYW010055298.1:0-57352 GCA_037355805.1 Ixodes ricinus | reverse complement strand
TGCAACGCCAGACCCAGGACAGCCCAGCCGTTCGGGAGCCACTTGCCTGGAGCGCCTCCAGGTAGGCGGGGCCCCCGTCCTTCTTGTAGGCCAGGGCCAGCTGGGGTAGAAGCTCTGCCTCCGGCTTGTCCAGGGTGGCCAGCATGACGTGAGCCAGTGCGTCCGCCAGGAACTTGCGGGGTATCTTGAGGGCCTCGAAGGCCTTGCTGGCCTCCTCCGGGTTGTTGGCCGAGGAGGGCGGCTGCTGGCCGTCCCCGCCTGCCCGCAGCGTGTTCAGCAGCTCGTCCACCTGGGAGAGCACCTCCTCCCGGGTCACCACCTTCTCCCGCTCCTGGGCAATGCGGTTGGCCCGGTTCTTGTCTTGCACCACTTGCTTGATCACTATCGGTGCCTGCAGAGATATTGCCGCCAGACAGAGGTGAGAAAGACGCTTCACCTGGGTGAAAATCACTCGAACTCAATCACTATACGAAACTCAACGACGTCTGAACACTACCAAATCGTCCAAATCCAGCAACATTTCCAATGGAATGATTGAATGATAGCTCCAAGATTGCAAAACTGAGAATTTTGAGGAATTCTTCCAAAGTATAAACGTGAATGTATCTACAACTAGCGTGTGCAAATGATCACCCAACGCTCCACTCGCTAAACAAGACAATAGAATGCAAGGATTGTGAACAAATGAAGAAACTTAAGAGGGGAGGGAGGGGTTTCTTGTGCAACATGACGAGGCAAAGCCTGCAAGTGCCAATGGTTTACCCCCTCCCTCCAAAGGAAGAGCCCCGGAAAGAACCTAAGACGGAAGCTCACCTCTTTCAGGGCCTGCTTGGCCAGTGGGTGGGGACCCAAGGCCGGCCCTCCCACGTTGCCTACTCCTGAGGCCGGAGCCCCCTTGGAGAAGCTCAGTGGGGTCTTGGGCTTGAGCACCATCGAGTTTTGGGCCGGGCGCAGAGAGATCTCGTCCGCGCTGCCCGACGTCTGTTTCTTGAGGAAGCGGGGGGCAGGTGCTCCCCACCACGGGGGCCTCCCTGCCCCTGCTGGCTGTTGCGGCCAAACTGCTGCTGCGTCTGCTGTTGTTGCTGTTGCTGGCCGATGCGGCCATTGTAGAAGTTACTACCGCCGCCGCCTCCGAGGAAGCCTGCAAAGCCGGGACAAAGTGTTCGTTGGGGGTCTTACGGCGAGGAAGCAGCACGGGAAAAGCGGCACCAAGCTAGCTTGATACCAGGTATGCGTGACTTCATGAGGCTTGCACTTCTTGCATCTTTGATGAAGATGAAACAGCCTGCTCGGCGTTTCCTCGTATGTTAAAAAGAGACAACCGAGAAGAAAGCATGTGAAGCCAATTGCTCCTTAGGATCATTTCTGCTTCATACAAAACAATGCTTCAGTCTAGCTCTCATCTACTATAACCTGTTGTAGGTTAAGAAAGGCCAGACAAGCTTTTACTGTTAAGCTCTCCACCCGTTTCTCTTGGCAGAGCAAATGCCGGAGAGGATAGATGAGGCAAGGAGGGACTCTCGGGCATTCGCTCTGGTAACTGCAACGTCCAATGTACATGATGGGGACAAACAGCTCAGTAAATTCAGACGAAGAAAAGACAACCCCGACAGCACGGTGCTGCAACAGGACAGAAGTGTCCTGTCCAATCTTTTTGTCTGCATTTACTGAGCTGTTTATCCCCATCATATGCAACGCTGACCAAATGGCCCAATTTGTCTTAGTCCTAGTCTGTTGCCTATGCTTGGAACAGTCAACTAGATCTAGGTGCCTTTTGCCTGAAAGTGCATACTGAAACTTAGGCCAGCTATAGATTAAGATACTGTGGCAGCAGTGACAGGTGTCTACAAACAAACAGCATGGCTGGAGTTGCCAAGGAAACTTCCAAGTGGAAATAGAAACACAAGGAAGGGGACACTGACAAGAGGTGGTCCACGTCCTCTCCTTCGTGTCCATCTGCTTACGACTTTCCTGTAGCCAACTAACTATCGTCTGTTGCAGGCATAGGAGAGCAGGACAAGTGCTTCCCGCAAAACTCTCTGCTCGACATGATTGAGGCTTTCCTCCTCTCCAGCATCCTTTCCACTGAAATGGAGAGTGAGGTTTCGTGGGAGCAGCTTCGCTCGCTTCTCCTAACCAGCAACCGACCGTAGCCCTACAGCAAGTCCAGCTCAGGATGCCGTCGTAGCACTCACCGGAGGAGTTGAGGGGGCGCGCGAGTTCCCACCGCGGCCCGAGTAGGGGAAGAAGCGGTCTCCGCCCGAGGGAATCACCCCAGGCCCCGTGCCCAGGCTGGCCAGGGGCAAGGGAGCAAACACGTCGTCCATGCCGCCCATCGAGCCCTTGTGCGCCGTCACCCGGGAGGACACGTACATGCCCAGGTCCCGCGACGCCTCCTCCCGGATCTGCTGCAGGGTGCGCGGCCCGTGCTCCCCGTTGCCTCGCCGGGGCACCCAGCGGTTTGCCCGCAGCTCCAAGATGTCCCGCAGGAGGAAGCGGATGCGCGACGGCAGCTCCGGGGCCTGCGACAGGGTCCGCATGCGCTCGAAGTACTGGTCCATGAGGGGCCGGGCCCGTGCAGTGTCCAGCCGGCGGCCCACAGTGACCAGGATCTGGCAGAGGCACTCCAGGTCCTGCTGCTGCCAGCGGCCTGAGCCGAGGAGCAGCTGCTGCACGCACTGGTGCAGGATGGACTCCTGGAGCAAGCCCTGCTTGCCCAGCTCCCCAATGAACTTGATGTTGCCCAGCATCTTGTGCTTGGCCACCAGGCGCTGCTCCTGCTCCTCCGGGGACAGCCGCCCCTGGCGCTTCTCGTAGGCCTCGCTGGCACGCCGCCGGTTCTCAAACTCATCCTGGCACTTGGCCGGCAGCAGGCGCCGGAAGGTGGTCTGGGGCGCACCCCCGTTGGTCCCGCTGCTGCTTGACGGTGGAGGCTCGAAGTTGGGTGACTCTTCGCACAGTTCCCGGCAGAGGGAAGCGTACATGCAACTGTACTTGGGTTCATCCAAGGCCTTGTCGAAGATCTGGGGAGGGAGGAAGTGCCACTGCTGAGCTGATCCAAGCTGAGCCAACAAGTAGTTGGCACGGTACATTGAAGAGTATCGTAAAACGCAACAAGTCTGCGGTACCGAAAGGCATTATCTTTCAGTTTCAGACCCTGTCATTAATGTCACTGTGAATCATTGGGCGTTTTTAAAGGAACAAATGTTGAGATGAAAAAGATGTGAAAGGGAACGAGAGGTAATGCAGAAGAGGTGCAGGCACGCTAGCTGGATGATAGCACCATCAGACATTTCTAGGCAAAAGCTATGTCCAATACATGGCAAATATTCAGGGGGAAAACTGCATCCATCAGAGCAGTGGCACAAAGAGAAGATAGTGTCAAAGGAACGGTGGCCACCAGCACTACGACTCCATCAGAGCTAGAGAAACCAGAAGGAAATAGGAAAGGTGCAAACCAGCTGTTTAACACCATACGGGAGCAATGGCAAAGGGAGTGCCCACTTACCAGCAGTATGACTCCCTTGAGGATCTGGGTGGAGTCGAGGCCGACGACGAGCAACTCCTTCCTCAGCTTGTGGAACTTCTCAGGTGTGAGCTTGTTGAGGATGGCACGCACCTTGCGAAAGATGGCGTCATTCTTGTCAGCGGGGCTGAGGGGGCATCTCGCCTGACACTGCTTGGGGGAACCCATCGGTGCACGCACGGGGAGACGTTGGCCGCTGAGCCGTCCCTGCTGCCGCACTGAGATGAAGCGCCCCCCGCTCCTCTCGGTCCTTCCGTTGTTGCGCCTGGGGGTCCGCCCGCGCCACTCTAAAGCTCCCTGCTGCTGCTCCTCGCCTGGTCGTTGTTGCTGCCACTCCTCCCTCGCAGGGGCCTCGTCCTGGGAAAAGGTGGGATGGCATTTGTGCGTGGTAGGGGGCCGCGCCCTTGGATCGGGTGATGGCTAACACCACCTAGACAAGGGAACATCCACCCATGGCACTTCCCAAGAGACAGAAAGAGCTGTGTGGGGGAGAGGAGGTTTACATGCCAAACCAAAGAAAGTCACTTGCTACGCCCCAGCAAATGACTGCGAATTAATTTGGACCACCTAGGCATCTTTTGTCATGCAACCGAAATCTTGGCTACGCCTTCTCCGCAACAGTCACATTGTGGGAACCTCCGCTGGGATCCGTAGGCTGACTCTGCTTTGGAGCCACCCATTCTCGAAGAAAGATGCGCACGTACACAGCTTTGATTGGTGCTCACGGAACTGCACTACCACAGAAGGTTGTCTCCAAATATGGCGTCTAGCACCTCTGGCAATTCTGGACGAAGTTGATAAATTTTCACAATGTATATCGGGGTTTGCCTCTCACGGGCCAGTCCAATCTAAACACACGGTCACCCAGTGACGAAAATAGCAATGACTCGTTTAGGTTTAGTACAACTTCTCAACTTCAAAGACATCCTACGATGAAATCCACGTAACAGATTTCATGAGCACCTGCTTAGACTCTAGGTGCAATCGAATTACTACGCTGTACACAAACCACCGCTTCGGCCTGAGTCAGTGGGATTCTTGCTATCCTTAACTCTGTTTTGTTTACTCCTCCTTGCCGCCAAGTTTTTGAGCTAGAGGCTGTTAAAACAGTTGGCTTGTTTAATTATGCTGGCACCAGTTCAAATGTGTACTTGGAAAAAATCTGTAAAATGCTTGTATGGTGTTACCTCGGGTAAGACATTTCATAAAGGTTGCAAACAGCTACAGGCATTTCAGTTAGCCTGACAATTCTGCCGCAGCATTTTCTTAAATGTCCACAACAGATGCGAATAATTCTTGTTCGGGCCCTTCGATCAATACTGCAATTTGAGCTGAATGGTGACTGTCACTAATCTTGGATACGAGAAGAGCATTAGCATTGGTCTTGGTTCCCACTCCAATTAATCGTTAGGCACATCTTGCACAGATCGACAGTTTTAAGTACCACAGCTCTTTGGAGTAATTGAAACTAAAACTAATAAAGAGAAAACATTGATAAGCAGAAAAGAAATCTGTCTGCCTTTGCCGTACAAATAGCTCTTCTGGGATAAAACATTATTTTCATCATCACTATGTGTGTGGAAACAGGCTGCTGTTTGGACAAAGCACAGGGAGCTCATATTCGAAAAGGCTCAGTTATATATCAACATGGAATCACATCCAGGTGTTTTGTGCGCCTCAGAAAGTGAGCACACAGATGTTTGAAACGCCAGCTCCTGCAGCCCATTTTGCCAAAGCACATCACACCCACAACTGGTGCAAGTCTCCTAAACAGAATTACCTCAACCTCCCCTCAAATAATGTCTTGAAAGAGCTTTCCATTAGAAGTTCAACAGCTGTCTGGGCAGGATTGTTAAGCCCGACTTGCAACACACCTCATTTGAGGAGTCTGAAGCGACCGACACCACTACAGTAATAGATTTGGCAACTGGACTAACGCGGAAGTTTACAATAGACCCTGGACCTGCCACGACTCGATGTTAATAGCCTCTACAAGTGTTCAAACAGCTTGTTGCAAGTGTAACATGCAGACAGGCAAGAACAAACCGATTGGAATGCATGAAAACAGCTCACTGCCATTAGCAGATTGTATAGGTGGCCAATTGTCTCCTCACATTGAAGCAGTTCTGAATGACATCTTGCTACATCGCAACACTTGATCTGCAGCCCTTTAAGATGGTCCACACATCAGAATGCAACTAAGGCCGAGTGCTTTATGCCCATTCGTGACCTCTTACGAGAGAAAACACTGGCACAATCTGTCAGGCTAAAGCTACCGCCCGTTTTAAAGAGCCATCCATCCGTAGCCATAAAACACCTCTAATCTGCGTACAACAAGACTAAAGCTCTTGAACCAACACACCTGTATGTATGGTGGTGTGCACCGTACAAGCGAGCAAAAAGAAACTTTCCACTCCAAGATGCAAAGAAAAAAAAAGAAAACTTTGTTACACTTTTTTAAACTAGCCCGAAGCCCCAGCAACAGAGAGCCCGCCGAGGCCGGTTCTTATGACACCATTCCAACGAGGGCTCATTCAGCCGAAACGAGCGTGACACCCTCACCCCGCAAATCGGCGAAGTGAAGCGCACGGTCCCGACACCGCGAGTACGGTTCGTTGCGTGAACCCAGCGAGCAGGCCTCTGCCGCCGAGGCCACAGTTATCGCCCCAAAGTGCAAGGACGGCTTCAAGGCCGCTACCGTGCCGCTATCCGACTGGGTTTGGAGGGGGAGGGGGGTCGGTTCCTGCCACGGTCGTCCCGTTTGGGAAGGAGGCCCAAAGCCCCCGCCAAGTTCGCTCCGATGAAATAGCGGAAGCGACGACGACGCACCACCCCAGCTGCCTGCTGTCGCTCACCAACTTTTTATTTTTTTTTCTTGGGTGGGGGGGGGGGGGGGTACCAATTTGACGTTTTTGGGGGGATTCTCGTTTTACGCATTTTATTCTGAACAAGAAACTAACGTAAAGATAAACGTGATTTTTGAAGCACGTCAGTCGTGACTACCCTCCCCCTGTCGTGAAAGAATGAATGGAATTCGCTACAGTAGCAAATGAGGCCGGAGAGTTTTAAAGGAGGAACTATGCAACTAACAAAGAAAACCGGATCTGACCCCCTGCGAGCCGAAGCAACGTACGAGAACGAGTTCTTTCATTACGACGAAACACCATGGCCAAACCAGGAAGACCGAAGCGCCTTTCGCCCAAAAAAGTCGGGATTCACGAAGACCCAGAGGTCAGCGTCGTTGAGTGATTCCACCATCAGACGTGGCCCAGCGACCGGTCACTTGCAACTTGAGGAAACTTCTAGATCCCTGCCTACGTCGGCTGCGAGACCTAAGGCGGCCCTAGTTTCGGCTGGATCTGGACGGTAACCGCTTACGGGGGGACCAGGAACGTAGATTTCGGGCCCGACAAAATGCCGAATTGAGAGCTATCGGTTTAACAAAGAAAAACGCACGCACGCACGCTGTGACTGAGGCGTCTGGGCGAGTTGAGGGATCTAAACGGTAGTTGCTATGCTTCAAACTGGTTCCAATTCTTCGCTTTACGGAAGCGTGAGCTGCTTCATTAACAGGCAAGGGTCCGGAAAGAAAACTCGTCGCGACAAAGGCACGGGTTGCTCAATCGGCCGCAGCCGTCCAACGCCTACGTCGAAAGCCGGAGTCCAGAGAAGCGCCCTTACGGGGTTCTGTTGCTCAAACTAGGAGCACGGACACGTACCGAGGATGAGAAACCAGCGAAAAATAAATAATCACAGTTCTTGCTTCCCCGAAGACTGCCCGAAAAAAATTTCGCCGACCGACCAACCGGGTAGCCAATATGGCTGTGGTTAGGACTAACCTAAGCGATCAGCGAGGCTTGTGGGGGAAGATTTTTCGAAGTGCAAAATCCAGCCCAAAGTTGGGGGGAGAAACCGGTCGCCGCACGCGACGAACTCGGTCCGCGGTGGTGTTCAGCGCGTAAAAACAGTGTCACTGCACGAGCTGCACTTCCCGAAAAAACTGCCCCAAAGCAAATAAATAACAAAAAATAATATTAAAAGACAGTGCCGGGAGCAAGAGACTCACCCTGCTCGACGCTTTGTTCCAGACTGCGTTATGCACAGGGAGCTTTCCCAGAATTCCCCGGGCCGGCCCTCTCTCGCGAGCCTTCGCGAGATTCCGCGGCTTCAATGAGGTCATAAACCTGATGGGCAACGCCGCCGCTGATGGGTCACGTGACGTCGGCGCGAGTGCTGCTGCTATGGTGGCTATGCTGCACAATGAGGTGTTGCGGCGCACGCGGTTTTTCGGTGGGACCTTTCGTACAAGCCGGACATGTGAACTTTTTTGTTTCATTTATATTTTGAGACGATTGCGGTCTAAGCATTCACGGCTGCAACTTGGTACGTTACCGCGGTTGCTGCAAAAGTGGCGCTTTGAGGCGAACAGTCTCGTTTCGGTTGTATTGCGACGCATATAATAATCTCGAGAAGGTTTGCATCGTTCTGATTGTGTTCCTTTATTGATTGTCTTTAGAAATATGACACCACTTCTCCCCGAAAAAGTCTCGACTCGTTATTAGGCAGCGCGTTATCAAGTTCAATCGTAATGCGCATACGATTTGGTACAATTTGTTTCTCGATAGCGACAGTTGATATTCTGGCGATTGAGGTCACACTTTTCAGACTCGTTTTGACGGAAGGTTTTTTACCTACATAGTGGCGTTCATTACGTTGCCGTCTAGCGAAAATAGTCGTCTTTTGCGCATGTGCTCAGTTTTGACAGATATGGGTACATTACGCAACGGATTGAGGGAGACAATGAATGTTGCGTTCGATAACAGTATATCGACCTTTTCGTTCGCTGTTTATCTGTCATCACATCATTATGAACCAAATTAATACCAACTCATCATTTTAATAACAAACAAAAAATGTAGAACTTTACAGGGCGGAGTTTTATCATCCAAACTATCGGTTCAACGGATAAACGCGGACGTGCAGGAGTTTGACACTCGCCATATATTCTAGAAAAGAAAGTAATTTCGTCGAAACTCACCAATTACGGCGATGAGGCAATAAATCTATCTCACGAGTAGTTCCTGCGCGAACGAAAGGCTAATCTTCGAGGAAATGTACAAACGCGTCACTTTTCTTTAGCACGACGGAGACGTCATATGATATCGGTGACGCACAAGAAAGCTTGCGTCAGTAATGTTGCACGCGCGCAGTGTACATCGGTTCTTTTTTAAATCACTCGCAGCTGTCGCGACTCTTAAATTTTTTTTTCGACAGTCGTCTGTTCAGTTTTGTAGTATTCATGGAATAATTACGACTGATGCGAACACGCGCCAGGCGCAAAACCAACCGAAAGTGAAACTGAATGTCGGGTTGGGCGAAAGTGGAAGAAAGGTAAATTAGAAAATATTAATTATAAACGTGCGCCTCGAGTTATTAATAATATATGAAAAGATCTGTTGAATAATTTTTAGTTTGAAAATGTCTCACAGAGGAGAGCTAGAAGAGCCTCAAACAACGACAACGCCGTTGTAGATTCAGTATCCCTCTAGGTGGCCCAGGCTACCCGCCAACAGTAATATTTACCTACTTCTTTATTTGTCTAGATGTTTTTATGTATATATCGACTAGACTAGACAGCTGTCTTCGCTGTCTTCCTCGCCTATCCTTTCCACTGTTTCTTTCAGTGCCGTTCCCTTTCAGTGCCAGTCTGCTCGATAACAACAAAGACGCGCACGCATCTTGGAAGACAAGAGGACTAGAGATGAATCTCGCGGCGAAACGACTCTTGGGGTGGTCAGGAAAGCTTCTCCAGGTACTTGAATATTGCTTAAAACCGAGAGAATAATGGGCGATCTTCAGAGTTTAAATGTCGAGTACTGCCTTCCTTTCAGTACAACAGAGGAATCGCAACCACACAGAGTCCACGTTGTGAGGAGAGGCCACCTTCCCTGGAAAAAAGTGTGTATAAAACAAGAAACGTGTTTTGTTGGCGGTACGCCTTCGCGAACACCTCTAACAAGAGTCTTTCAGCGGTGCACACACTGTCACAACTCTGGAAGCACGTGCGGCCTTGGAGCGGTCCGCAAGTTTAGCTTTTGACCAAACATTCGCGCTCGGGGTCAGTAGGTTATCTCTCCAAGTAATAACGCAGGTGCTAAACGCAGGTGAGCGTACTCCTTATGGAAAACTTATGAGGTCGCAAACGATGTGCCACGCGTAGCCAGGAAGCAGCGTTTAATACTGCCATAATAATAGAACCTGTAAGTTCAAGAACAGCTGGAGAGAAGGCGAATGGAGGGGAGAAAACCGCCAATCATGGTGAGTAGGGAGCTTTGTGAGAGGTGCTTGTCTTGCTGTTCTTAATCTGGAACAGG
The DNA here is from genome assembly GCA_037355805.1 of Ixodes ricinus. Classification (NCBI taxonomy): domain Eukaryota; kingdom Metazoa; phylum Arthropoda; class Arachnida; order Ixodida; family Ixodidae; genus Ixodes; species Ixodes ricinus. The sequence continues at coordinate 47,452 of JAZHYW010055298.1, read as the reverse complement.
CTATAACCAGAGTTATCTCTTCGGAGTGAAGCGTGCCCCCTCGGTGCCCATTCACACAGGAGCATTCGCCTGATGTCTTAGGTTAGGTTGCGAGTCACCTATGCTTCGTATGTTGCGTGCAAAGCTACTCCTTGAACTAGTTGCCACGCTTCACACTGAACACAGATGTCCCGTAACTGGCGGCACAAGCTCCCATAATATAATGCAGTGCAAGCAACGGGCACGTAGCCAGGATTTTGTTTCGGGGGGGGGGGGGGGCTTGCCCATGACAAAATGCTGTATGAGGGGGAGGAGGTCCCAGCAAAATGAAAGATTTTCGGAAGGGGGGGAGTGGGCATCCCCCCCCCTTCCTGGCTACGTGCCTGGTTAGCAAACGCTACTTTGTGAACAGGTCATAACAGTCATTAGCGTGAAAATTCCAATGTAAGTGGTCTCCATCAAACTTTCCAGAAAAAAAAAAAACTTTTCTAAACTACAAAAAAAAAAATTGTCACTCAAGAAATTTTTTTACGTCACCTTCTCATGTTTGAGATTGCATTGCTTGTTACAGGCATCAACCAAGTGACGCTTCTCGGCCGAGTGGGCATCGAGCCGCAGCTGCGTGGCAGCGATGCTACCCCGGTGGTGGTCTTCACCCTTGCCACCAACAGCAACTACAGATACGAGACAGGCATGTCATTCTCTGCCTGCCATCTAAGAGATGAGCTCAGTACTAAACAGGGGCTCCAGACACCTAAAAGTTCATATATTTATTTATTTAGCGATACTGCAGCTCTTCACTGATAGGCATAAAAGGAGTGGTATCAACGTACAAGACGGTTAGCACATTGCATCGTCTTAAATGTCAGGAAAAGACACCCACCACCCTGGTTGGGCGTAGAGCCGCTTAATGGCGACTCTACATCCAATATTTGTGTCTTCAGCTCGTTGCTACGCCCTCTCGCTGCACAAATGGGAATCGCTCTGGTGAGTGTCCCACTATTTTCTGCTCGGGATCGTGGCTCGTAAACAGCCATTTCTGAATGAAAATGACTCTATGAACGACATTATGCGCTGTCCCGATGTAGTGCTGCAGCCTGTCTGGAATTGAACTCGTCCGTTTCTCCAGTTTTCCAGAGCTAACGATATGTGATGCAGTGAATGGGCATTTAAGGATGTAGGAGTTTTTCAAACTAAAAAATCTAAAATAAAAACAATGTAAAAAAAAAAAAAGTCTTGAATTTTGTAGTTAAGGAAACAACACTACTCGCCTTTTGTTTTTCATAGCATTTGATCTGCCGGCAGTTTTTAAGTTTTGCCCATTGCTAAAGGGACACTAACAGGGTATTTATGCTCGCCGAGGTTTTTAGTTGTACACAACATAGGAGAGCCAACTACCCAGAACAGAATATGTGTCTCAAAATTTTGTTTCTTTCCGCCCGAAAACCGCCGATCAGGAACTGGCCGGTTTGAGTCGCGCTCACTCTTTCTGTGGTCACGGGCCGTTTTCTAAGGTTTAGGCACAACCACTAAATTTAATAAAAGTCCGTGGGTCATTGAAGGCACACACTCAGTATTAAAGGGCTACTACAAAGAAATTTTGGCGCTCATTTTTTGGTCTATATGTGTTCAAGAGAGCAGTATCACATGGAACATACCAATATCTTGCTAAAAAGTCTCGAAAAGGAATTTTAAAACGAATTAAACGATTAGCAAAGAGCACCTGGTGGATGTCGCTAACGCCTCGTTTGTAATGCTCGTCTAGGAACCTTGACAGCTAGTGACGGAGGTCGTCTCGCCTCCGGCCACGACGAGAGAAGGTGGGAAGGAGGAACTCCCCTCTTCCCGAGAATCCCTTTTGTGTGTCGCAGAAGTCGCTATTGTCCCCCTACAAGATTATAGAAGATTAACCCATCACTCAAAATTCTTACAAAAGCAGCCGCTTCGGTGGCTGGAATGACTAGGCCATTCTCTCGACGTCAGCCTCGCCGTAGCTTTGCTCGTCTTGAGACGACCTACGTCACGATTGCGCTGGGCCTTCTCCGAGCGCTTGCCAGAGTGGGCCGTTTATAACGAAAAATACAGCCACCAGGATCAAAATACAAACGTGCGATTGTAATTTACGGATATTGTGGATCAAATTCAACCTATTTTTGAACACGACGGGAATATTTCAAATTTCGTTGAAGTATCCCTTTAAAAATAAGCAAAAAGATGACACCTATTTTTTGTGGCTTCTAAAAAGCTGCAAATACGTTGATTGAGAGAAAAGGTTGCACTGTCAACTGGAAGCATTCTGTGCGTTCACTGTGTAATTCTCAACATGGCGTCGTATCGCGCATCATGGGTCTCACGGGCTGGACAGCGATGTCGGCGGACGATGGGCATGGGACCTCTACATCAGAACTGTCGTTCGCGGTGCCGGTGAATCTGTCTTCCTTCGAAAGAGAAATTCTGGGCCGATCAAAACAATTAGGATTCATTCTGTACGACACGCCCGACCTAGCTGATTTGCACGAAAACGTCGCCGAGTTATCGCCCCTTCTCGTCCTTCTCGTGGCTGAAGACATCACTGCGTCTTTCAAACACGAAGTGCATACTTCAAGTTGAATATTCATGCGTACGATTTCTTTACTAAGTGTGAATGTGGCCAATTCGTGGTGCTGCCCGACGTCAAGCCTGGCGAGTGCATTTGCTGCAGGGAAATTGGCAGTAAACTTTCTGACCTACAGTCGTCTGGCTGCATTACTATTGACGAGGAGTTCCCCCTCGTCTGCCTGAACATTACGAAGTTAAAACTATCGTACTTCGAGCTTCACGATAGGAAGCTGCCTGTGCCCAAGGACATTTACAAGTCTATGTTGTCGGGAGAAACGACTACATCATATTGTAGAAAATTGCTCAGCGGAAAGGTGTCCGCTTCACACGCAGCGGACCCAGGTTCAATCGAAAGTGTGGGCATATAATATTTTTATTAAATAAAGGCTGCTGTGTCGAAGTATGTATTACTTAGTAGTTTTTTCTTGGTGGGCTTTCTTTCGAGAGGGACCCCGGTGCGTGAAAAATTGCCGCAAAGAAAGTTAAAGAGAAGTGAGCTAAAGCAATTGGGTGCACTGTCTGCTCGCTGAACCCGCACAGCGTGCTTGTTTGTTTCGAGTTCAGTCATTGCACAAAGCGCTCCAAGAACCTTTGGCCCCTGGCTCGCGATATCTTGCATCGATGCACTCAGGTTCTGTCTGTCTGTCTGTCTCTGTGTGTGTGTGTGTGCGCGCGCTGTGTGTGTGTGTTTAGTTTGTGCTTTGCTTGCCGGCCTGGCAAGCACGCGCTGCTGGACTGTTTTTTGTCGTATGCTCGACAGTTACATTTTGCATACAATTTTGGGAATCAGTTGGCGACGGAGCGGAGCGGAGTGGCATGGTTTCGGTTTTGATCGAACAGCCGTTGTCTCCGCTCGCGCGACAAAGCACGCGCAACTGCAAGCCTGCCGAAGTTACCTTCACGTGCTTACGAACATGATTGCACGACAGAGGCACCAGCCGGGATGTTGGCAATCCCTTGTTTTGCGTTTGCTTACTTTTGATGAAAATCTGGCACGTCGGAAACCAGAACAGTAAAAACACAAGCAGTGAGTTCCGTCACAACACGTCACATCAGAACACAACACAACACAAAGTGCCCTTCGTTTTTACAGCGCTTAAAACAAATATTTTAATTTTTTCAACAATATCTGCTTCAAAACCCACTTTGGCTGCTCCGAAACACTGTCTTGGCTGCTCCAAAAGTCACTTTTGCTGCTCCAAAGCACTGTTTTGGCTGCACCGAAAGGTGCTCCAAAATGTCTTAGGCCAATCACATCACTGAGCTTCTGAGAGCGCCGCTGTGCCTTCTCGAAAAAGAAAGCCTGAGTACAAGAAGAAATACTGCAATGTCTAGAGACTCCAGACTTACCATGACTAATACCATTTCGTGAAGTGCCGTGAACGAAATGGTGGTTACTGTGTGTCCTGTTCCCTGTGTTCGAGTTCGAGAACTCTTGCCTATGTTACACCTTTTTGTTTTGGACGACCCATTATAAAGAAAAGCACCATTGAAGTTATTAACCAGTGCCACATTTTGATGGCATGCATAACATCTAAGGTGAAGATGCGGTTTCATTTGTCAGTTTGAATCTCCCGGTAACACTTCCCTCTCCAGATTTGCTTTGGCAATGCTTTTGGTCCGACTAAACTCATTTCTGCAAAGTGAACGCGAGGTGTAAAGGCTACATAACATACATCTAACCGTAAAATGGAAGTGATGCAAAAAAACAATGAATATTTAGTATTATGTAATTATTCGGACAAGCGAGTGAAATTTTGTCAGAAAAGGAAAATTTCAGGCGTTCGCTAGGGAGGTTAATACTTTCAGTGTTGGCAGCCCTGGCGTGTCGTCTGCTTTCTTTCGCTGGTCGGTTACACCTTCTGATGCTACTCCTGAGACCTTTCTTGTCACTGTAGGAAAACTGCCACATTGCGTCATCTGATTGTCCAAGACGACACAGGTTGTCCTTTGGTTTACAGAAACCAGGAGCAAGAGACAAGGGCGCTTGAAGTTTGGGCCACTTTTTGTAGGTGCCCACCCATCTGTCGGACTGTCATGCTTTGGGTAATTCAATTCAACACAAAGAACACTAGAGACCAGGCCGCGAGCACACGAAGAGAGGTTGCCACAGCAGAACCAACGTCACTCCGAGCTTGTGGCACTTGCATTCAACCCACGGCTGTCCGTGCAACAAGTTGCAAGACAGCTTGGTAGAGATCAGTGAAGATATCTTCTGGAGGGTGATCCGTCAACAAATGTATCTGTTCAAACCACAGGTCCTGTTTGAGCTGCAACCAGATGACTATGAATGGTGAAAGCAGTTTTGCGGGGGTGGACGGACTTGGGCGCATCTCCACAAACAGGAACCAGCTTCAGTTTCTACTTTTCACGTATGAGGCTATTTTCCATGTGGCCATGTGGACGGGCACATCAACAAGTAGAAGACCTTCTGCTGGTCTGAGACAAACCCTCACTGGATCATTGAAGAGGCTGTCCAGTCATCAAAGGTCGTAGTATGGCGTGGACTTTGGAGGGAAGGTGTTGTGGGTTTGTTCTTTGAGGACACGGTCGTCGACGATGCCTACCTTTGCACGCTCCAACAAGATGTCTTGCTGGAGCTAGAAGCTTCAGCACAAGAAAAGGAGGTGTGCATCTTCCTGCAAGATCGAGCCCCTTCACACTATGCCACAGCAGCGAGGGACCGACTTGATGGGACCTTTCCCGGAAACTCGGATGGGATCGTGGATCACCGACGATGCCCCGACTCCCACGGTCCCCTGACAATTTGTGATCTTTTTGTTTGGGGTTTCATAAAAGCTCAGGTCTACACAATACGCATGCACACGACGACAGAACTAAAAGGGCGGATTATATCCGCCTTCAATGTGATCACGGACAACGTGCGGGAGGAAGCCTTCGAGGATAGTGACTGAAGGCTGCACAAGTGCCTCCTAGTTCGAGGTGGACAGGTTGACTGAAGAGCATAGGTAACCATTTTGTACGTATGACCAGCACCTTCGACAACCGGAAAAACTGCGGGCTTCTATTGACAGGCTCTTTTCCGAGCCATTGATCGCTGTTTATCTGGAGTAGGCTTTCGCAGCCCCCGTGTCTCAAAAGTGTGGCCCAAGTAGTGTCCAAAGCGACGCATTGTGGAAGTTTTCCCACCAACCGTGACAAAAAAAGGTCTGGGGAGCAGCATTGGAAGGTGTAACCAATCGGCGAAAAAAAGCGGACGACGCGCAGACGAAATCTGACGGCAGCAAGAGCGCTGTCAGCGCCTTTGTTATGTTACCGTCTTTTCTTTTATTTTCATTACTTCAAGTCTTGCTATCATTGTCTGCATTTAGTTTTAAACCAAGGGTATGTTACAAAACGATCATGTTCATATTAATAGACCACAGTCGACGTGGGCACTTTCAACATATCTTTAAAGCAAGCCGTAACAAGGAGGTAGCACCATCTATCGATTGTGTGCCAAACACGCCCCGCCACTCGACTCGGTCCTCTGCATCGCCGCCTCGCCGTAGCAACGCCAACCTGCGAAGAGCACCTTTGACAAAGTTTAAATTGCTACGTGCATGCACCGATTTTTACGGCACATTTTAGATCAAGCCTGGTTATTTCGGACACCCTATTTTACCAACGTGTCCTAATATTGTCAAAAGAAAAAAAAAAGAAAAAGAATGACGCACGAAAGGGTGACAGGGGATGAGGCAACTTGAAGCTTTTAGAAGATCAGGTGAGAACCAGCACAAAGTCAATACATTTGTATCTCCCAAAGATAATAATTGTTCTAATATCTTTTGAGCAGCATGCCAATTAATGTCACATCCTTTTCAGTCACTTTATGTGTATTTTTAAGTTCATTCAGCAGAAAACGTAGCGTCCCTTCCTGTCGTAGTCACTATGACCGAGGAGGGCATTGTTAACTGTCGCAAGTTTTTGGAAGGCGCGCAGTTGACGATTGTTTTTGTGTCATCTCCGCGTCATCAAAAGCAAAGGATTGAAGGCACGCACAGATCCGCTACACCAGCTCGCATGCACTTTGCCGTTTTTTTTTTTCTTTTTTTTTAAGTTAAGCATTTTGATTTTGGGAGCTTGCCTAATATTGCTTGCATCGAGAGTCCGGTTTTTTATCATTGTGCTTCCCCCTTCGCCGTGGACGAGCAAGCTGACGAGCTACTATTTGCAAACAACCTAGCAAAAAAGAAAAAAAACTGAATTGAGGCAGTAGGTGACGTGAAGGTTTTCAGCATCTGAAAAAACGCCACGCCTTGCATTTTGTATGTGCGGGTGGCAAAGTAATTCCAATAAAACTTGCCCTTAAAAAAAAAAATCTTGTATTAGGTACAATTTTTTGTTGTTGATCTTTTATATTCCGTTTTTTCCCCTGTGAATGAAAACGAAAATGTAACAGATTACAATCATTGCCTTACTTAAATGAATAAGGAAATTACTTTACAAATACTTTGTAAAATATGTAATTATCCCCTTACAAATTTACTGAGAAATGTAAGGGATTACAAGTAATTCAGTTACTTGTAATGGACTATGTATAAGTCTGCACGCAACTTTGTCGTTGTCATCTGTTTCACACGCTGGAGAAGCGGAGAAAAAAATTAATAAATAAATGCGGTCGGGTGTAGCTATGTGACTTCCGGCCGTGAACTTGCGTGGTCGTGTTTCAGTTTCGAAGCAGTTGAGTTTTTTGGCTTTATTAAAAATATATGTGACTCTGTAGCAAAATATTGAATGGGTAGTCTCCGGACACTATACTAAATTGCCTGGCAAAAAATAAAAATAATTTTTTCAGAGGTGTTGCTGTTTCTTTAAGGAGGCCAAAGTTCATTACAAGAATACAGAAAAAAGTTAACAAATTCAGTGTCAGTTTTCTCAACAAAAACAATATTCTATCTTGCCTCCTAGGTGCATGAAAAACCCTGTCTCAGCTATGAAAGGGACGATGAACTCTAAAAAGAAACATTTTTAAGTGCCTAGGTATAACATGTATGGCACAAAAACGATTTCCCGGACAATTTTATTTAGCGCATTAATTACGCTGCGAGACATTTCGTGTAAGGAGTGACTCGGAAATTAATGTTGATACTGAGACATTAGCTTCTAAATAGAAGTTAGTTTCAGCTTCGTTCCCGACTTGAAGTGTGTTTCACAGCGTAAATATAAACCTGAACACCTTTTTTTTTTTTTTTTTTTATATTCGGCGAGAAACAGGTTACTTTTTTGCACAGTACTTCAGCTTTTTCTGTAGAAGCAGGAATACTTTGTGTTGCTCTCGGTAAAGCCAGCACACTACATGAGGCTCATAGCAACTGGATCTGGGTGCCGCTATTTGCAGAGCAGGTGCAATTGGCAATAGTTGCAACTCGAAAAAGTGACTTCCGCAGCTTCACATAGGTCGTCCAGAAACTCGGGCGACGTCGTCTCGCTCAGTCGTGAACTGTTTTACCATTTCCTGCCAGGTTTCAGGTAAAGGTTCCGATAATCTGCAGCAATGACTATTAACCACTAAAAAAAAAAAAAAAAAAATGAACTTTGGGGTGCGTGGCGCACCCAAAGGTTCGCCACCCCCAAACAGGAACCTTTTGCGTGGCGCAATGTTTTTAGTTTTTTTGCACAATTCCCCCCTCCCCCAAGGTTTTCCTGGCAATCGCCTTCACGGCCTGGTGATAGTTACCGAAATGCATTGACTTGGGAGGGGAAAAGAGGGTTTTTCTTTGGTGGTTGTTTTTAGGCTAGGATGGGCAAGGCTGCAGCACGTCGTAAAGGGTAAACCCTTCATTATTGATTCATTCAGCCATCTATCCGGGTGCCAAAACGTAGTTGCTCTGAAGTGTGGCTCATTCGCGATGACCCCCCCGTTCCGCAGGCGAGGTGCAGCAGAGGACGCAGTGGCACCGCATCAGCGTCTTCAAGCCGTTCCTGCGGAACACCGTCCACCAGCACATGCGCAAGGGTTCCAGGGTTCTCGTGCAGGGGCGTCTGGTATACGGCGAAGTGACAGATGCCAAGGGAGTGGGGCACATCACCAGCACCGTGGTTGCAGGTATGGCTTTGCAATTTTCTTTATTAATGTCGCGGGAGTGTCAATTGACGGTCCAGTCACTGCGGCAATGTTGTGGCGCCCGGGAGGCATTTCCGACTGGTCTGCTCACTGCGTCCTAAGGAGTGGTCCCTCGACCTCCACCAAACACCGCCACGGGTCGTTCCCCAGGGGGGCTATGCAAGACGGCGAGACCGGGGCATCGCCGCCTGCTGCGATTGGTCGGCGCCACGCCACTGACCAGTTGCAGTAGGCGGCGGTCTCCCAGTCTAGCGTCCCTATACGCACGGGCGTATTGGGACCCTAGACGGACCGGTCGGTGACGCGTTTCGGGTGCCGCAGCAACGTCGACAAGAATGGGCGCATGATGCACATTCGTCTGCGAGCGTCGTCTGCCGTAGTCGGCTGAAGGTTAAGAACCCGGTAGGCGCTCCACCTCGGGCGTAAGCTTTCTGCCTTTGATGAGACTTCATCGCGCATGTAGCTAAAGCTCGAAAGAAGGCAAAGAGCGTTTGCTGGAGGCGGAGCTCCTACCGGGTTCCGAACCCGTCGCCAACTATTCACAGCGAGGACCACGCTAGGTGGCACCACAGAGCGGTATGCGAATGTGGCGCGACACCTGGAATGCGAGGACGCTTATTGTTTACGTGGCGTGCGCCGTAGCGGTATGGCGCAATTGCTCGCTTACGGTCGTGGTGTGGTAGTTCGTCATTGTATCCGTGTCACCTGTCGTGCTGCAAAGTTGAAGGAATAAACAGTCTCCTTATGTTGTCCAAAACGAAAGGAAACTCCTCTATCTCTTCAACAAATGGGGTCCCGAGGATCTCGCATTCGAACAAGAAAGAGCTACTGCACAGTCTGGGTGCAGTGGCTGCGGCGTAGTGTTGTGATTGAGAAAAGGAAATGTAAGTTGTGATGGATGTTCACTATTTTGGAGGTGCCACTATTAACTTTTTCAGGCAATTAAAGGTGCGTTGCTGAACGTTTATGCTCAATACTACGAGTGTTAATTATTCTAGACTGCCTATGGCCAGCAAAATCGTGCAACGTTCCAAGATACTGGCTGTCATCCTAGGGTTTGTCGAGTTTTATTGGCGGTAATTATAACAGGGCCAAAAAGGTGCCTTCTTTGCTCGTGGGTCAGATATAAATAGGGTTTGGAGTTTTCGGTTTAAACCGATAAAAAACGATAAAGTACGCCGAATCCATTTTCGGAAATTCGGTTTTAACCGAAAAAGGACAGCTTTTAGGTTCGGCGTTTTCGGTTTAAACCGATAAAAATATGCCAAATTCATTTTCTAAAATTCTGTTTTAACCGAAAATGGTCAGTTTTTGATGGGCGTCGAGATGGGCGGGGGATGGGGGGGGGAGGGGAGGGAGGGGAGGGGAGAGAGAGAGAGAGAGAGAGAGAGAGAGAGAGAGAGAGAGAGAGAGGGGGGCGTTGGAAGGTTCGACATTGTGTGACCTCTTCGTGATTGCCCTCTTAAAACAAAAGAAGTCTTGGGTTGTCCTTCGCGGGACATCTGTGTTCTTTCTGTGATCGGGCTTAGTGTGTCCTAAAACAAAAAGTTCGGGTGTGGGCTAGTATAAGGTTTTCGCTTCATGCAAGATCTGCAGCCAGAGTTTAGTGAGTACACGAAATATGTTGTGCTTCAAAACGTCGCACCGTGTCTCTTTTGGTAGTCACATTTGGATGATTAGCGATTTTGGCTCAGGCAGCGCTTCATCTCTTAGCTGCCAGTGTCAAAATTGAGAGGGCATTCTCAAAGCCCAGGGTCATTAACAGCAAAGAATGAGCGTGGATCAACGAGGAGAACCTGGGAAAGTGCATGTGTGTTTACTATAATAAGATCACGTAATCCTGATGTACAGAAGATGAAGTTCCATGTTTTTTGGACACTGACTTTTTGTACTTCTGTGGGTTTTTTGTTTTTGTTTTTTTTTACAGTTGCACACATCTGTTATATAACGTGTTGATGTTTTTTTCAATGTATCTGTGCCGTTATTTTTGAGTGACCACAAATATCATCTGATCCGGTGTCCGATGGTGTTCTTAATATTCACCGAAAACCACCGGTAAACATTTTAGGCATAAATATACACCGAAAAAAAGCCGAGAATTGTATTTGAAAATAAACACCGAAAACAAGTACGCCAATTTGAAACAATAAAAACCGAAAACACGGAACCCTAGATATAAACTAAATCCCACATCTCCTTTTAATTATAGTCATTACAGTCATCACATAACATCTACATCTGTGCAACGTCTCAAATGGCTGCGATTGAAGAGTTAGCTGTTGACCAAATGATTTATTAGTTTAAATGCACTTAGGCTTTTCAACTGTGCCTCTTCAGAATGCAACTTTTTGCATTAACTCTGTAAAGAATCATCCACACTTTATATGCTGGTAGCATTCACTTTTTCACGAATTACCAAAATAATAAATGTGGTGTTGCTGACGATTTTATTAATCTTGGTAAAGTGCAGGATGTGTATAAAAGCAAACGGGTGCAGGACTGCCCCTGAATTTTTAAAGATGCAACAATCTAGGTAGAGAACTATAGTCTGTTGCAACTCAAGAAGGTAGGGCGAGGGTAAGACAGGCCGGGGAGGAAGACGAGAACGCTAAAGAGAGGAGGTTTCCCCTCTTCTCCAGCTGTTCCGCTCTTCCTCCTCCCGGACCGTCTTACCCTCGCTTTACCTTCTTGAGTTGCAACGGACTATAGTAAGTCTATCTCAAGGAAGGAGACCAGGACAACAGTGGTGCTAGTGGGACAAGAAATTTTTTCTGAAACCGTCAATTAGTCTGAGAAAAAGGTGTAAATTTAAAACATTCTAGTGAGACAGCCAGGCCGAACAAAAGTCCATCCAGCTCCAAGAAGCAGCGTTGGCGTTGGAAGAGTCCTCACTTTGGGTTGTGCCAAGCTTCTGCTAGGTGGCAACACTGAAACAAATCACCACAAATACGCTCTTTTGCCGACTGCACATGGTCCCTGCTCCTTATCTGTTGAGAGCTGTCCATCGCGGGGGCTGTCTGTAGTTGGCAGGGGAGCCTAGCAGACGACAGCTTGTAGATAAGCATGGCTTCTACGCACGCATTCATTCTCGTCTACGCACACATTCATTCTCGCCGATACCTCCACACTGCTCCCCAACAAAGCGCTGGCAAGCACACTCCTGCGATGCTATTAAAGTATTGCAAAGCTCTATTAACCATTCTGACAAGACAATAGAACTGCAAGCTACTGTCAGCTCTCCTTGCGTTTCTTTCCAGACGAGGTGGTCTTCCTCGGACGCAGTGCCAAGGAGGAGAACGCGAGAGCGAGACCGTTGCAAGTTCTAGTTTCCAATAAACTGTCGCATTCTACCGATTTCTTTGTCTCATTGCAATTCTGTCTTTACGCATCTCGAAGCTGTTGGTGGTTGTTGTAGTCTTGTCAAGGAAACAAAGCCACAATGACTAACTTCACATGGATATCTTTATTTCTCTAATTTACAGCATAGTATAGAAGGCCGTCAACGAAGACTTCACCCTTTGCTCCCGCTAGAAAAACTGGACAGACAAGTCTCTCCGCTCTTGGAAAATAGGTTTTTGTGCCGGACGGAACACTTTGATGTTGGTGGAAAACTTGGGGTCTATTTGATCACACTGAAGACCGGAAAGTTTCGTCTTGGCTATCGACCGCATCCGCGGGACGAGACCGACAAAACGGTAAACTCTCGCGAGTTTGCCTTCTTTGTACGCCTCGGTGGCCCTGGCTAACTAGCCCGCCGCCATCTTTAAGGCCCATTCACACATACGTCGCGGTGCTTTTAGTTGGTGCAAGGAATGGCGCCAACCTCACCGACGCAGCTCCTTGAGTCACATTAGTGAACACGGCACCAAGTTATGCCAAGTCGGCGCTGCATCGGCATCGATTTAGAACTGCAAAGTATGTGTGGACCGGCCTTCATTCTCGAGCCTACGTTTATCGTCATGAAACGGGCTTGCGCTAAAGGCGGTGTCGCCACCGGTGTCTCGGATCACGGCCTCCTAAATTGGTCCCATCCGTCCCGCCACGCCGCGAGCAGTCAAAGTCGTCGGTAGGTGCAGAGGTGGTGCTTGCAGCTCGGGCAGTGGTGGTCGACGTCGTGGCACTCTGGCACGCAGCACGGAATGAGGCAGCAACCCATCCAGCACCTGAGGAGGAAAAGACGCGAGCTAATGTTTCGGAGTACTAACGTTTTTCCTCGGCGCCTAATGCCCCGGCCTGTTCAGTCGGTGACAAAGGCATCGATGCGATCAGATTGTGCCAGTGGTTTAATAGTTAGATTGTGACATGCTTCTATTTTGGAATGATGTGCCAAAATAGCACATTTCGGAACCGCTTCTCACTCAAAATATGTCTCGCTACTTTATATGGTTTTTTTTTGTTTTTTTGGTGGGTGGGGGGGGAGGGCACAAAAGCTTATTTGGTTACATAAGGTATGTTGGCAGTCCAGGCAATTAAAAAATATTTTGCGGTAGTGTAGTGTCTCTGGGAGTGATTTCGTAAATATTGCACCAAAATTATGGACTTTTCGGAGGATGTTCACTTTACGACATACAACCCGTATGTCGTAAAGTGAACATCCTCGAAGTCCATAATTTTGGTGCAATATTTACGAAATCACTCCCGAGTGTTTACAAATAAAAGCCTTTTGCGAGTTCAGTGTGTCTCCGATGAACCGAGCGTGGAAGCGCGACTCACCCGAGCAACACCAGCGCTCCCGACAGCAGCCAGGTGAGAAGTCCCGGTCGGTATGTGGTGCTGGTCAGCACGTGGGCCCCGCAGTTGGGGCAAGTCAGCTGTACGGGGTAGGGTCCCGCCTGGGTCACGTTCACCACGGTCACCCTGGCCGTGGTGGCCGGAGGGGGCCACTGTCCCGGTGCCGTCGGATAGCCCGGGGAGCGCCCACGCCGTCGACACCAGCGGGCGCCGCATAACCGGGTACTCCCAAGGTGCACCTGCATCGCCGGTCAAAATTAGTCTGCTAATGAAACTTTTTAGTGTGAAACATTCTTTAGCTAGAGCGTTCGGCGTTTCCGCAAATGCCCAAAAGTGTGGCCACGAGGCTTGGCACTGATTGGTCGGTGGGTGGGAGAGGAGCGAGATGCTTGACACTGATTGGTCGAGTGGGTGGGAGAGGAGCGTGGTGCTCGGCGCTGATTGGTTCACTGGGAGGCCATGTTGACCAGAAGTGGAGTGAGGAGGAGAGGTAGGCAGGGTGGGAGAGGAGTGGGTTACAAGGTTGTGGAAGATCACCAGGTTTGTCATTTCAAGCGTACACATGCACAAGCGTTCAATGGACCTTTTCGAGTAACGAGAGCTGTCTGGGGAGTTGTCTGTGAACTAGAATAGAAGAGCAGCCTAACATGCCTCCGCCCGTCAAAACACATTGGTATCGTGCCGTTGTATCGGTTTTCAGTGCTTTTTTTTTTCCCCTATACTACCGATACTAAAGAGCGGAGCGTCAAAATAGATCCTGACAATGTTGGTGTTGCCATTTTAGGAGGCACCGCGTCCGGTGTCCTGCGAAAATGGCGACAGCGGAGATGTACGCATGTCAGAAGCTTACTGGAAAAGCGTCCATTATCCCACGAAGAGTGCCGCAAACGTAGCAGTCTGGCTGAACAGGCTAAACAATGATTTAGGTAAGTGTTTCTGGTGCAAGAACGTTTCACGTATGCAACACAATTGCCTAAGAAATTTGCCGTACATTTTATCTTTTTTTCTTCTCTTTCCCACCATTTGTATAGACAGTAAACAATAATATTATTATGGTTATTATTCTGACATTTCTTAAAATTTCTAAAATAAAATTTAAAAAAAAATACAATACAGCGTAGATAAGTCTGTCTTTTTTGTTTTTAACTTCGTCTCGAATTTAGTTTGTGTGCGTGTGCATTAGCTTGCATTTCGTGACTTGGTAATTAATTGACCCCTTCCTGTGTACTGCAATGTTGGCAATAAATTATTATTTGACGACTATAGAGAGTATTAGTAACTCTTTCCTCCCACTGTTCGACAACGCCATGACCGCCTGCGTTGCGCGACATTGGTTGCGTACCGGCGGCTCATGGGCACAGCCATTTTGGCATTTGAGTGGCTCGGACACCATTTGCTTCAGGCCACACACGATTGTAAATTTTGGGTATTCTGCGACACTTGGTGCAAGAGGGCGTGCCACAATGTTTGGTCACGCATTAGTAAAGGAAAATGGTCACATACGATTGTAATTTAGGGTTTTTCTAGGATGCTTTGGACAAAGGGGCGTGTCACGATGCACGGTCACGGTTTTCATAAAGAAAAAGGCTGTGCACGACGTTGTAATTCTGGGTTTCCTGGGATGCCTAGAGCATGGAAGCCAAGCTTGCACCATGACAAGAAAACTGCGAACTACGCTTGAACTATGACACGAGCGCAGGCTGCAGTGGAGCGGAATTGGTCGGATCCAGAGCCTACCACAATGCAGACAACACCTGCGCTTTGCCCCGTGGCATGGCGGATCGCAAGGCTGTTCATACCACGCGGGCATCCATGTCATGGTCGGATGGCATTGGCTATTCCCACAGCCGTATACGCACAGAGTTTGGCCATTCGTTGGTAAGTATACGAGGCAAACGAGGAGATGCCATTGGCGAAAGCGGGCTGTGCGTGTTCCAGGGCGTCTTCACAAATTGGAATGTGGCCAACTAGAAGCCGGAAATAATACCCTGGCGGTGGTCACGAGAAACAAAATTAATAAGTGTGTGAGTAACTCTCGGTGACTGAAAATATGGTGCATGTGATGTTTCAATTACGGTCATCCAAAATCATGGTGGTAGAGCGCGACTAGCGGAACGATAGACATAACCCTTATGCCAGGCGCCGAGAATCTGCTGTCCGAGCGGTCGCGCACTGTCTGAGCCAAAGAGTTTGAGTGGCACACGTTTCTTACATCTTTTTGCATGATCCTAATCGAAACATCACGTGCACCCTAATTTCAACCATGAAGAGTTACTAAATTTAACCCTTATTCTCTTATTAAAACTCTTTCTCGCTACCACCGCTAGGGGATTCTTTTCAGCTTCTGGTTGGCCAAGAAAGCATGCCAAGCCCTCTATCTGCATCTGGTGCATGCCCTGGCTCTGCCCGCTTCTCCCATTGACCAAACTCTCTCTATACATGGCTCTGGCTATACCCTTGTAACGGGCGGAAGCTGGTGACACCCTAGCCTAGCTACGACAATGCGAAGCCAACGTTGCCTGCTGCAGCCAAAGTTTCGGTTCCGGTTTGTGATGGAGTGTAAAACAATACTGCACAAAAAATATTATATATTACTGGGAAATAAACGGTTTGGAACTGCTCACGGGTACTTCTCTGATGCAAAATCACTAATTACCCCTAGATATTTTGAAGTAAGCAGAGTTACACTTGCACACTTAAGAGGCAGGCAGCCATACAGTTAGAGGAAAATCGGGGAGTGGGGTGAGGGCAAAAGAAATTAAATCCCCTCAAACAACCAGCACATAAACAAAAATGCATTTTGGTTATGTGCTCTGAAGAATGTGAACTCTTTACTTTGCAAGCTGCCACAGCCAAAAGAAACTGTTTTAAAGTCTCTAAACTATTGGCCTTGGGTTAACCAAGACTGCTTCTAAAAGAGTAGAAAGTGAGAGTTTTGAGTTTGTCTGGACACCAAGTTGTGAGTGGAGTCTGCCGAACTCTCCACGACGTACTGCTCATTCGTGTGGCATCATAAATGGGATTTTGTGATTCCAGGGCTTATTTTTTTTCATGGAGATTGTGCTTTTTGGCATCCATTTTTGGTGTCTGACAAACAACGCAAGCAGTTCAGGGAGGGCTGTGTTTCGGACCAGCCCAAAATTGCCCCGTAGATAAATATTTTCTTCCCACGGAGCTTGGATTTTTTTTATTCAGGAGCGGCTTTGACTTGCGGTTTTCCTCAGTTTTGATCAGACTGGTTCAGGGTCTATTGCTACTTACCGAAAGCACGGAACCCCAGTCATAAACAACCTTCACTTCCCCACCGACCACTAGCAGTTTTCTATGTTTTCCCCGAGACTCACCGTGTTGGAAGTTAACTCCGTCGTAGGTGGCATGGTACGGAGGTGGCGGGTCAGCGAATCCGGGCGGCGGCGGAGACTTTTGCTCGTTCATGACTCGCCTGCATTTCATAGCCCCGAATAAATGACTGGCCAGATGTGCTGCCACCACACCTCCGGCCAAAACGCTGGAAATGCTGCAAACACTCAAACTCCAACAAGACGTAGCTGTGTCACCAAGTTAGTGGATTAGCTACAATGGCGATCTAGGAGAGGGTGCACAAACATTCCATGAAGCATCTGTAGTCACTGACAGGGTGAAAATGCCTTCTTCTATGCTTGAGTGCTTTCCTTCATGCTTCGACTGTGCAGTGCACTCTCAAGGCTCGAGAAACACCAAATTATCATAAAAGGTAGAAAGCTCGGGCTGGAAATGGGACAACTGAAAACCCTTCCTGTCATTCTCAACCTGTCAGCCACGATAGCCAATGCGGAGCGCAAGTTCGTCGGCTTGTTTGCAGCGGCTGTGGTTACGTCAGCAAGACAGCCCAGCTCCGATTGGTTCTGAATAAAGGATAGTGGGTAGACCTCAAGACAGCTTGCTTTGAGGTCTACCCACCGCAACTCCTGCGCAAGAAGCAGACGACTTGCTCTCCACATAGACCCCTTTCGACAGTGCAGCCCCTGTTGTAAGCTGTAGAATCCCTGCACAACGACGGACACAAAAGACAACACCAGAGCTGTAACCTTCAAAATTCTACTGATGACACGTCATTGCCTTGTTGCGTGGTGTCGCTTGTCTTGCCATTGTGTGGTGCTTCAGAACTCTTAACAATGGGCACGTGATTTCGAAAGGTACCTATAAATCGCATCTTGCAGCCATCTCGCCTCTCAAGATCCAAAATTACATGGCACATCTCGGTGTGTCAAGACGCCGCAAACCCTCGATATCGTTGCGTCACTCCCTCTTTGGGTACCACCAACACAGAACGACTGAAATATCTTCAACAAATAACACAGCAAACCAAATTGCAGAATGACAGGCTCGGACAAACAGAAATATGTCGGCAGTGTCACTGTGTTCACTACAGAGTCAGTCATTCAGAAGTACATCCGGAAAGTGCCAGAAAAGAAGAAAAAAGGAAACCCCGACCTTTCAATTGCTAACCTTATCGCTAACCTCGTCCTCCCTTTTGCACTATCGTATTCTATGAAACAAGCTATCACTTCCTGCCAAAGCCGCGATAAGACCTGCACCTCCAAACGATGCGAATCGGGCAGTATGCCCGATTATAACACGACGTAATACAAGCCTTTTGACTACGTGTTATGTCCGGCCGAAACATGGCACGCGAGAGCCTCACGTAGATGCCGCCAGCTTGATAAACAACCGCTCAACGTCTAGCTTGAACCCTCGATTGCTTGTCAAGTGGAAAACTGACTTCTCCGTGCATCGTCGATAAACATTAAGATCCCAAGAGTGAAATGAACGCAAGGTCATTAGGAAGATATGAACCAGTAAACAAAAAAATTAACTACGGCTTCGAGCTCGCGATCTGCACCTCGGTTTTGCGATGACTCACCCGATCAGGAGGAAGTTCTGGCTCAGAAATGCAAGGGCGTTTTGAGGAAATTCACAAAATGAACTACAGATATGAAACGCTTACAGTCTTTCGTGTCATACGAACATATCCTGCTCACACTGTGGAATATGCGATACTGGCAAAGCAACGGTTCACCGAAATCAGCAGGTCATTGAAAATACCTCTCATACACGCACACAAGCAGTGCCAGCTGCGGTGCCAGCAGTGCGCGTTCACCTATCGTGTCAGTCACGTGTCGGTCCGCAGGCTCGTCGGTCCTGTCACGTGTCCTCGTTTTTGTTTTCGCTTTTTTTTTCTGCCCTGCGCCAACGTATATAAATTTGTGGCAAAAAGAAGTTTGATTCTAAAATAATTACTTTTGTAATATTTTGTGGGGATCATTTACGAATAAATACTACTGCTGGACTACTAGCGAATAACAGAACTATGATTGGTGGGTGTCTAGCGCCCCCACACAAAAATAAGTGACGACTTCATTTGTCTTTTTGTTTTTTTTTTAGCTTTTCAGCGTCGTCGTCTACGCATTTCGAGAATCTTACAAAACCAGTTCTTATGAATAAGCAAAACATCCCTGGCCGGAGGAATGCGAGAGAAGAAATTTATGCGTGAGCTAAATAACTCGTGCTTCTTTATTTGAGCAGGAATGGGGGGATGAAGCAGTTATATCAAACATGTAAAATTTGCGCAGGTGGTGCAAGAGTCAGACTGATGGGAAACTCAATAAACACTTGCCAGTTTACAGTGGGCTCGTTCAGACTCCGATTCTGAGCCGTCGGTGGATGATTCCCAGCACAATCTCATCGCTGCCTCCATCTTTTAAGGAATCAATAAAACGTTTTCCCAATCACTCACCTCCCTCAGGAGTCAGAACAGAGCTGTGCCTCAGAAAATAGTAGTCTAGGGCTCTCAAAGTACAAAAGCTCCTCAGTTAATTTCACACGGTAACAACACAGACACTACCATCTTGAACTGAATTTTTATTTAGACCATAAGGCTCTGTTGTATTACAAAATCAGCATCAGGGCCCACCAGTCCAATCGTTCTATGAAACAGCCATTGGGACCTAGTGATCCACTAACACCATCGGAGGCCAATGGACCAGCAGGTCCCATTTAATCTTTTCCCCCATTTCGCACCACTTTATTTATCTCAGAATATATGTTTCTAAGAGAAGACTTCCTTTTGGAACTTGAATTGGAAATAATTAAACAAAGCCTACAGCGCAAGGGCCAGTCCACCTGGTCAGTATTGCTGACCATGCACAACTGGCCAATGGGGTAGGGAAGAAAAAGGGCCCCCCGGTGTCCAGCAGACACCACGGTCTCGTGACCAGAGCCACGGTGTTTCGTAGAGGGAGAGGACTGCAGTCCCGCCTCTCCTAACGGGCGGTCTTCCAGCCCTCCTTGTCCCCTTCCTCGCGTGGCTTGCTGCGGCTCCTTGTCCCTCCAGGAACCCCCGGTGGGACGGTCTTCCCGACGGGGCGGCGGGCGTCGATCCCGGTCCTCTCCGACCCGCCAGGCACCACCTCCACCACCTCCCCTTGAATCTTTCAATCCGCCGGAGCGCCAGCTGTCTCCGGTGCGGGGTGCTCGGTCTTCTCCAAAGTCACGGCTACGACGGTCCATGTCCCTCGAACGGTCCATGTCCCGCGGACGGTCAGCGTCTCGTGAACGGTCCGTGTCACGCGAACGGTTGTCGCCGTCCTCGCCACCCCTCTTCCAGGGGGTGCTGGCACCTCGTTCTCCCCCTCCAGAGCGCCACGACGATCCGGTGCCGCCCGAGCGCCATGGGCCGGAGCGATCCACGTCCTGGTCGCTCGTGTCGCGGTCCCTCCTCCAGCTGGACTCCGAAGCCCTTGGTGCCGGGCGCTCCTCGTCTTGGTCTCTGCGGCGCCTCCAGTTGTCGTCGCCAACGTCCCTCTCCGGCCTCGGGGGTGCCCTCTCCTTCTCAGGACCGCTGTCGTCGCGTCCCCACTTGCGCTCGGTCTCGCGGTTGTCCTTGGGACGGCTAGCCCTCCAGAGTTCGTTTTGCGGTTGGAGTCTTCCTCCCGCTTTCTCCAGCTGGACTCCTCAATGCGAGCGGGCGCAGCACGCGACTTCTCCGAGGTGTCTTGACGCTGCCTCTCTTCTTCCTCCAGGCGACGCTGTTTCTCTTCGATCTCGCGCTCACGGGCCAACTTAATGGCTTCCATCTCGCGCAGCTTGGCCCAGACGCTCCTCCTCTATCTTACGCTGCTTCTCCAGAGCAGCCCTGCGCTCAGACTCTTCCTTCTCACGAAGGTACTTCTCACGGCGCTCCTCCTTGCGCTCCGCCTTGCGAGCTGCGAGGCGCTTGCTCCTCTCCTCTTCCAGACGGGCCTCGAAACGATCCCGCTTGTCCTTGTAGACCTGGTAGCGGTCCTGGGTGAGCCGGCTGAGGAACTCCTCCTTGTCCTCACGCATACGCAGCATTCGGACCTTGTGCTGCAGAGCAATCTCCCGTTCTTGCACGAGCAACCGGATGCGCTCTTCTTCCTTCTGCTGCCAGAACTTCTCATCTTCCAGCTTGGAGCGCTCGTAGGCTTCCTGAAGCAGGGCAATCTCCTCGAGCCGCTTGGCTCGCTCCAGGTAGTCCACCTTACGCTCCTGCTTCTTGAGCTTCGTCTGCATCTCCTTCCGCTCCCGGTCTAGCTGTTCCACCTGCCGGTTCAGGATTTCTTCCGGATCGAGACGTTCGAGCTCTTCTTCTTCGAGGCCCTCAAAGATGCGGGCTCCAATGTCTGTCTTGCGGAGCAGCTCAATCTTCTCGAGCACTACCTTCTTCTTCATCTCGTCTTGCTCGCGCTGGCTGCGCTGCTTGGCGCGCTCTTCCGCTTCACGCACGATACGCTCTTCCTCTGCCTCACGCAGCTTCTGCTGCCTTTCCTCGATTTGCTTGCGCTCCTCCTCTTCACGCTGGAAGGTCAGGTTCTCCAGCATTTCCTTGCGCGCCTCAATGATCTGCTGCCGCTCTAGGATCTTCTTGTGCTCCTTCTTGCACACCAGGCGGTAGGCATCAATGATGTGCATCTTGAGCTCCTTGGTCGATTCCTTGATCTCGTCCGGCCGAATCAGGTGCACTGACCGCTGGAGCACTGAATAGAGCTTGACGAGCTGGCAGCGAATCTGCTCGCTGGGCATGCCTTGCAGGTGGGGTCCTTCCACCACCTCTTCCTGCTGCGAGACACTCAGCTCGGAACCAAAGTGAAGGCAGCGCTGCTTGTGGTCAATGCGAACCTGCAGGTTGTTGCGGCGCACGGCATCGACCACCATGTTCTCAAGGTAGAACGGTGTGGCAAGGGGGCCAGCTCCAACAAACGGCTCAGTTCAATGGTCTGGTAGACTTGCGACACCTCTTTGAGCAGACGCATGACTGTGATGTCCTGAAGGGCCGACACATACATGCGCAACTCTGAGCATTCTTCCCACTTGTTGATGAAGTCGAAGCACTGGCTCACACGGCCACACAGCTTCAGTGGATGGAAGTCCACCTCGAGCCAGCGGTACAGGTCTTGAAGCTGCAGGGGGCTAAGCCCACCACGCCGAGCCGCACCAGTTCCTTGACGAGGCTGGCCCTTGTGGGCGGGGTGTTCAGTCCCAGGAGGGTTGCCAGCAGCCTGTGACTCTTGTCATTTACATTCTCTTCCGTCTCGACCAGACGGTCTATCTCGGGTCGGTTCGGTGGCATGGGCACTGCCAGGGTGGCCAGCACTACCCTAGACGCCATCTTCTGGATTTCCTCAGAGGTGATATTCTTCTTCAGGTCCTTGGCCAGATGGAAGTAACGGAACAAGGCTGAAGCATGGAAGAGCCGGTTACCAGCCTTCCAGAACACCAGTGCAAGCTTCTGGTAGTAGTTGGCCATCAGCTGTGGCTTCGGAGACTTCTTGGAGAGGGTCATGAGACCATGGATGTCTTCGGTGGCCTTGTAAGCTTCCTGCCAGAGCTCCATCTGGATGGCACTGTCCAGCTGCACGAGCCGCGTCTCCAGGTGCATGGCCTGGCTCTCCGGGTTGTTGAGGTTCACCGCTGTCTGCTGGCTCTGGTGGCGGTGGATCTGGCCCAAGTGGGTGCGCAGGTGGTCGCACAGCTTGCGGAATTCCGTCTTGCGGTTGTACTTGAGGCAGAACTTGAAGGCCTGGCGGGCGATGTCGTGGTAGAGACATTCCACGCGCGAGTTGTTGCGGAGCAGCTCCAGGCATTGCCGGTACGACTCCCACAGGAACTTGACCCAGGGCGTGAGCACCACTCGGTCGGTTCGGTCTTGGGTGTCTTCGCTGCTCACGGCGCTCAGCAGCAGGCTCTCTGGCGTCTGAACGTTGTCCAAGTCGTCGATGTCCACCACGACCTGTTGGGATTCTTCGCGGGCGGCTTCGGTCTTTTCCTCGGCAAGGTCCAGGTACCCACGGACCACGTCCTCCAGAGACTTGATGTTGACCTGCTGACATATGTTGCGGTACTGAAACAGGCCCTCCTTGGCGATGTGGCTCTTCTTGAGCTCGACGCAGAGCTCCAAGTACTGCTGCATAATCGGCTCGTGGACTTTCTGCCATGTCCTGTGTTTGCGGCTCTTGATGACATCGTAGAGTGCGTCGAGTGCACGATGCTTCTTCCCGACATCGATGAACTCTCGGGCTCGTTTGAGAGCATTTTCTGGACGTTGAAAATAGATCGGCATGATGAGTTAAGAAGTTTTAGCTCACCGGGCGATCAGGGTGACTTCGGAATATATCCGATATCGAACACGACAAAATCGCGATACTGCACGCATATGACGTGAAGAACCAAGAGAAAATGGCGAAAATTGCGAACTATGACGACGAATGGATGAAGCACAAGAAGCGCGGATTGCCCTAGTGCACCCAAAGCGTACCTCAAGTAGGCTTCGCGTGCGTGGTTCGCGCCGGAAAAACGATCAATAAAATGTAGAAAGTTTTAAACGGACTAGGTATTAAATTTAGTTTGACGAAAAGACACGTTATTAAAAATAATAAAGTTCTTACGATTTTAGGATTATATCACCCTGGATATACGTGCAACTCTAGCGTATCGAATTAAGATAGTAACTAGTGTCACCTGGCGAGCAGAATTTGAAACAAAAACTTCGCAACGGGAGTTTTTATACTTTGTGAACGCGTTACGTGAGAAAGTTAAATACTGGAAAGAATAAAACATGAAGGACGGACAAAACAACGCATCTTTCGACTTGCAAAGTACAGGGTTTTAAAGCCGACAAGCTCCGAACCATCCCGACCCTGGAATTCTCAGGTGTGAAGGCGACCTCCTCTAGAGGAGGTCGTGGAAGGGGAGCCGGGAGAGGAGGAAAGAAGCGGCAAAAAGGGGAGGGAGAAGGGGGAAGGGGTGTAAAGGGGGTCGAATCCCGCCGAGAAGGAGTGGTAGCGGAAAAGGGATACTCGGGCCAAAGCTGAAAATTCGAAATTATTCGCGGGTTCCAATTTTCGCGAATCGAGTGTAGCTTCCGTAGCGTTCACATATTGCCCGAATTGTTCGCGGGACGCATTTTCGCGAATTGTAGGCGATTCGCGATATTCGCGAATTAGGTCTCCGCGAAAATTTAGTCACTTTTTCTCTAATCAACGAGAGTCCATTTTAAACTATGACATAAGTGCGTGTTGTTGTTTTTTTCATTCGTCTTGAAGAAAGAAACATTTGAGAAAAAGTAATGTCATATCACTTTTAACAAATATTTATTAACATGTCTGTACAAAAGTGCAGTGCAGCAGTTGAAGTACCTAGAAGTATCCACTCTAGCTTAAAATATATTAAATATTTATAATAATGAATTGAAAAAAAAAACTATAAAAAACCAACAATTTGTTATAAAATATGTTCTGTAGAGAGGCCTGTAGCATCTACGTTTATGCAAAGCTCAAGTTCGTCTGCTTCACTTGCAGGGGTTGTGGTGACGTCAGAACGCCGAGCTCTGATTGAAGGATAGTGGGTCAGTGATTTCCCTACACACTCCCTAGGGGGGGGGGGGGGTGTACACCCCCCCTTGTTTTCTGAAGGCACCCCTTAATTGGCAACAACTCCTCTATTATCAATGCCGCCCCCCCCCCCCAAAAAAAAAAAAAAATAAAATGTAAGCACTTTCCTTTTTTTAATTTAAGTTTCTGGGGATACCCCTGTAGTGGGTAGACCTTAAAGGGTTACTGCAAAGAAGAAAAAAATTTGTAAACAGCCTAATTGGGACAAGCATGTCACAAAACAATTTTTCCGCCAAAAACAAAATTTTTTACAACAATATTTATGCGCGAGACTGATTTTAGCTTGCGGCTATTTCGTCCGTTTTAAATCGCGCGCCACAAAGTTGGTACTATACGTCACGTAGTGGCTGCTATACGTCACGGAGTGACGTATCACAGCCACTCCGCGCACGTCGGAAGAGCGGGAGTTTTAAATGTGTAGAAGTTGTGACTCCGACTAAATTACGTCCTGTGGCGTAAATATTGCTAGAAAAAATTTGTGTTTTCGCGGAAGATTTGTTTTGTGACATGCTTGTCCCAATTAGGCTGTGTAAAAAAACACTTTTTTTTTTTTTGCAGTTACCCTTTAAGGTCTACCCACTCCTTTAATCAAAGCCACTCAGAGCTCAGAGTTCTGACGTCACCACAACCCCTACAAAAGAAACAAGCAGACAAACTTGCGCTCCACAGAGGTGTATATAATTTTGTTAATGTACTCTACTGACTTAGTTCCTACTTTTTTTCAGGACAGACATTTCATAGAAAAGTCTGGTCAGGACAGACATTTCATAGAGAAGTCTGGTAATATCAAAATGCAAGCGACTTATTGAATTCTGCCGCAATCAAACTAAACACTCTTCAACATCAACGAAGCACCTTAAACTTTCTCTGTAAAATTTAATCCGAGCGGTTTTTAACAAAACAATACTGTCGACGAAACGACATGAAATCCAGTATATCAGACAGATCAATAAAACATTATTAATTGAGACCGTTGTCATCATACTTATAATTAAAGTAGAACGGCTACCACATAGTCTAGGGCCACAGAAGCCAATCTCCAGCGCAGAGAAATAACTATGCAATAAAAGCTTCTGTGTAATAAAATATAGTCAAAGTCTAACAAAACTTCACTCGTTAAGATCAGGAACTGTGATGCGTTCGCCTTGGAACACCGGTCAAGGTAATGTACAAGTAATTAAACCACCATCCTTGAAAACAAAGTGATATTTCGATGGTATTGGTACGCAACTTGTGTAGGGCTGTGAGGAATATAACATTTTGATTACAGTTGTAAACCTGCAGTTCCACTGTAAACCATGCTTCAGGATCCAAGAAGCACGCAATGCTCTTGTTAGGATGACTCATCAATCTCTGATCCATAGACACCTGAAAAGAGAGCAACAGGCCTAATTTAGAGCACTTTAGAAGAAAAAGAATGTCACTCTAAAATGTGTGCTTTCTGTGTAAAAATCAAACAGTGTAAGTGCATTCAAACCGCTTCGCAAGCTACCAGAAATTGTTCTAGTCATACGTGATGCACGGAGATTGAAATACTCAATGAAGTGGAGTAAAACACCCAAATTTCACTATCACGAGCTTTCTGTCATGATCACGACATAGTCAACAAAAAGTAAAAAGCAAAACTTATTTTAATTTTTTTTATTTTTTTATTTTATAATAAAAGTGTTTTTCCAGCCTAAAAATAGCGATCATAGGTCTTCACACCTCTCACAATTTTTCATACCTTCAATTACTCGCTGCCAAATTATTAAACCAAAATGACTAAGATTCATCGGGAAATTAATTCGAGAAGCTTGAATTTTATACACATTTCTTCGTATCGTCGCTCGGCGAAACCTGTCACATACTAGGGTACTGCAGCCACTAATCGGGACGTCACGCCTTTTGCAGTTTTTCCTGCTCACCAACATTGAGCCGCTCTCGGAAGCCGCCATCCCGCCAACAGGCGGGACGGCGGGGGAAGAAGCAATGGATAGATGGCGAGGAGGGCGGAGGAAGGAGTGCCCCAAGGAGACAGCATTCTGATCTTGTTACATCGCAGCTCAATTATCGAGTGAGGTGTGGTACGGAAATTTTCAGACGCGTTTTATATGCTTTATTTTTCAAATCGCAAGCTTATATTTCGTGGACACTTCCGGGTCCTGGTACCTGCCACAACGTATTTGTATGAAGCTAACGACACCCCGTTTAGGCTGGAAAGGTTCTCTAAGGCCCGTTTCAGACGAGGCAACTTTCTCAGCAGTTATGGGGTTGCTGGCGGGTTGTTCCCTAGCTTTCCCTAGATCGACACAAATTGTTGAGATCGGGTTCGGCTCGAAACAAGCGAGCAGCCCAGGCGAAAATCAGCCCGCTTCCAGCTGGATTATGGAACTGGTCCCAGCTGGAAGTGGGCTGATTTTCGCCTGGGAACTCGAGCAATTCAAAGACGTTTGAGGCGGCAGCAGGCCAATCAGGGACGCAATGTTTTCATGTAGAAACGGTTTTGATTGTTATTGGAAATAAACTGTTTCAGAAAGATGAGCTAGTATTCTCAATGCCATTTAAATGTATAAAAATATGTTTATAGCATGTAACTGTGTGTCTAAATAGTGCAATAAAATTCAAATTTAATGATGACGATGGCAAATTGCAGCAATTGGATGCTCAGTGTGTTTTGCGTTGCTGGTGTTGCGACGTCAAATTGCTGAGAGAAACTGCCCCGTCTAAAGCGGGCCTAAGGGTGGAAACTGTAATGTAAGACACCACAAAACTCCATACAAGTTCTTGTGGCACTTGAAACTGGAGGACACTAGTAGTAATTGGCAAAATTTACTACCCTGTTAGGGATTCTATCTTGTAGAAACTCCAAAATGTTTTATAAAAAAATACAAAAAAAACTAAGTTTTAAATATTTTTACAATAATTTACTAAAACCACAGCGGCTTGTTAAAACTCGGTGTTTTTTGAGATGCAGGAAAAATTCTGCGATTGACTTAGAAGTCTTTAAAAGTAACTATTAACATGTGTTTCTAATGCCCCACAACCATACCTTTATATTCCCATTAGAAGTCTCTAAAAGTGACTATTAACATGTGTGTTCCTAATGCCCCGCAACCATACCTTTATATTCCCAACTTTAAAAACGAGTCAGTTATTATACAACAATAAAACAAATAAATACTCTAAAAGTTATGCATCTCTTTAACCCTTTGAAGGCTCGAGTTACTTTTTTGGTTTTTTTTTTCCCCTAAGAGAAGTTCTTCAGTGGTCGGGGTTTGTTTCTAAAGGAATAGTATAAAACAAAAAGGTCAATGCACAGAGTGTTTCAGTTAAAAAAACACTCTGGGCATCATCGAAAACCACTAAATCAGTGCACCTCAAAAAATACAAGACACGTGCACCATTTTACAACAAAATGTTCAGTTGGGCTAGTTGGTTCATGACTCGAGAGAAGCACAAAAAGGACAGGAACAAAGTGAACAAGGTAACGACGATACGGAGCGCACTCGCAACTGAAAGTTTATTAGAAAAACAGTTACTTAAATACTTTAATAGAACCATGTCACTTTCAGCCACTACCCTCTCTCTCTCTAAAATAACATTTCCTTATCTAACAGTGCCACAGACGGCTCACTGATATGTACACTTATCGGAACCCCTTGTTTCGATGACAAACGCTTTGTGAATTTCCTAGTTGATTTTCCGCTGTGTCGTCCCAGGAAGGTAGTGTTTGGAAACAAGGAGGTGCACGGGCATCGATGCGCAATGCACGGCCAGATGACCAGACGGCGTCTGTTTGATAGTTGCTGCGTGTTTTTAGCACGGCTATTTACGCAGCGGCTCGTTTGCCCCACGTAGGTGCGCCCGCAGGATAGTGGAATGCCGTAGACGACAGAGGTTGTACATTTCAAAAGCTTACTTTTGTGTTTCTTTTCGCATTCATCGCTATCTCTGTCTGGAGCATTGATTCTTCTGCACAACGATGAAAGCTTACTAAGGGGGCCGAAAAACAACTGGAACGTTGTAACGCCCGCAACGTTTTCAAACTGTCGGAGATAGCATGAAAGTAAGGAATGATGGCCGGTCTTGTTCTTTACCGTTCATGAACTTTTTGTGGAGCAACTCTATACCTCCTTTTCTGACCATCCGCCGCATCAGTCAGAGACTTATGCGAGAAAACCCGCACCGATCGACCTGTAACAGGAAGCTCCTGCCCATTTCATGCTGACATGATTTCTTCAACGCAGCTCCGAGGCAGGACGTAGGATGCCTCTTTTACAAGTTGGGTGGAGTCGTAGCCATAGACAATCTTTTAGAGCGCAGCTCTTAGGCGCCCGCTTCCGGCTTGAGCGGCGTCGAGCGTCGCCGTTGGCGTGCAGCTGCACGGTGCATTATGGGATGCGTGACGTCACTGATGACGTCATCGATGACGTCATCAGTAATGATGACGCTGACGATGCCGATGAAGATGATGTCATCAGTGACGTCACTGATGACGTCATCGGTGATGATGACGATGACGATGCGGATGCCAATGACGTCATCAGTGACGTCATCGGCATCCGACATTGTCATCGTCACTGATGACGTCATCGGCATCCGCATCGGCATCATCACTGATGACGTCATCAGTGACGTCACTGATGACGTCATCGTCATCGTCATGTGACCCCCCAGGCTATGTGAACCCCTCCCTTCCCTTCCCTTCCTTCCCTTCCCCCCCCCCCCGGGTCACTTGATTCCTTCCCCCAGTACCCTTCCTCCTCCTCCTCAAGAGCTGCGCTCTAATTCAGCGTTACAGGGAGTTGTAAACGGCTTTCACTTTTTGGAGTGGGGCTCATAAGCCCAACAGATGTGATTGTCTAGAAATGCGAATTTTCAATCTAGAAACTGCAAACACCCCCCGATGTTCTCTCATGCGTAAACCTCAAACCATGAGAGCAGGCTGCAAAAACACCCATCCATTCAACTACATCGTTATCGGTGAGCTCTTCAGGTAAAAGGACAATGACCAGGTAATCACCGACATATCGAAAAATCCAAAAAATGCCATCATTTCCGAGTTTTTCAAGTATAGCTTGGTCACAATGAGCTAGAAAAATGTCACACAGTACAGGAGCTACTCTCAGACCAATACAAGTGCCCCGCGCTTTGTATGCACACATCATCATCGAAAGAAACAAATGTATGTTCAAGATAGAAAGATAGAATTTCAATGAAGCGTTCCACAGGCCCGTTTCTCCAATGTTCTCGATGCAATTGGTTACTGCGCTAAAAAGAGCCTGATGTGGAACAGAGTAGAAAAGACCTTCGAGATCAATTCTTCAAAAAAATCTATCACCTCCCTCGAGCTAGGGGCCAGAAACGCATCATGCAATTTCAATGACGACAGGTGGGTTCTAAAAAGGTAGAAATCTGGAACTACCTACCATAAATCTCTTTCCGTCATTATTGCCCTAAAAGGAATGACCGTTTTATGCGTTTTTGACACAAAGAAAATTTCCATGGACAGGGAGATCTGGCCATGCACTGCAATCGATGCCCATGCACCCCCTTGTTTTCAAACACAACCATCCTGGGACGACACAGCGGAAAATCAACTAGGGAAATTCACAGAAGCGTTTGTCATCAAAACAAGGGGCGCCGATAAGTGGATCAGTGAGCCGTCTGTGGCACTGTTAGACAAGGAAATGTTATTTTTACAGAGAGAGTGGGGTGGCTGAAAGTGACATGGTTTTATTAAAGTATTTAAGTAAATGTTTTTCTAAGGAACTCTCAGTTGCGAGTGCGCTCCGTGTCGTCGTTACCTTCTTCACATGTGTCCCTGTCATTTGGCACTTCTATCCAAACATTTTACAGCATCCAAAAAAAAAACCCACTGAATTTGGACGTGTTTCTGGCTTTCAGCTTCGTGTCAGAGTGCAACTTTGCATCGACGGTTCTACTACCTGTGGCCAAAATGTGTAACTAGGAACCACCTCGCCTCCCTGATAGGATGGAAGGAAGTGTGGACCGATCCGGTGAAATGAAAAACTGTGACATTCAAATCAACAAGAATAAGCTTTGATTCTTGGGTCCACTTCTGTCATGTGAAGAATGTGTGGCGGCGAATGTTAGATGCATGCATTGGCCGTGGGGAGTGGGACCACTTGCACAGAGATGCGTTTTGATAGGAGACCTAGACCTCAAAATGCACCCAAATTAAGTGGTTTTTTTTGTGTTCTTTTGGGGTGGAATAGTTGTAAAATGCTTTGAGATATATTTCTGTCAAGTGTGCTGATTTAGTAGTTTTCCATGCTGCTCCAAAAGGTTCTCATTGAGACCATACCTTTCAATTTACTAATTAAAAAGTTAATTGCTCAAAAGTAATCAAGACCTGAATTATTCCGAACATTGCAGAAACCAATGCGGAGAGCAAGTCGTCCGCTTCTTGCGGAGGAGTTGCGGTGATGTCATAACGACGCCTAGCTCTGATTGGCTTTGATTGAAAGGATAGTGGATAGACCTCAATGCTAGATGCCTTGAGGTCTATCCACTAATTTTCAAACAGCCAAGAGCTCGGCGTTCTGACATCATTGCAACCCCTCTGCAAGAAGCAGACGACACTTGCACTCTGCATAGGACATCAATCTTGTTTTGTGCGATGCGCACATTTTGCAGGAGCGATTTGCCCAGCGTTTCGAGAAGCACCTTGGATGCGTGACCCGGGCTCTCCGTCACACCCCATACAATGTGTATACAAACCTGGAGAGAGAATCAGAGGTCCCCGTGGGTGCTTCTGTGGTACTGCAGATGCCAGGACTGGCGGAACTTGCGCGAGCAGACGTCGCACTGGAAGGGCCTCACCCCGGTGTGAATCTTAACGTGCCGATTGCGGTCGCTGTTGCGGGCAAACGCCTTCCCGCACACCGCACAGCTTCAGTGACAAAGGAAACAAACGACAGGCAATGAGAACTCCGAACGCCACTTATTACGTACTGGGTGTGTTTAAAAAAACTTTACAGTTGTTTTTCACCGCAACAATATTTAGCGCGGGCAGTTCAGACCAGGTAGATACTGGGAGCGCATCGAAGACTATACACAAAGAAAAAGAGAGTAGGACATTTAAGCGGGAGAAACACATAGTAATAAAACATAGAATAAATACTTTAAGGGGATGAACATTTAAGGATATGAATGGTGTGTGTCTGTGTTTGTCCACCTTAAATGTTTTATTTCTTCTTTCTTTATGCGGTTCAGACCGGATGACAATGTTTCAAAGCTTGCCGTTATCAAAAAAAAAAAAGTAATCAGCCATTTACGGAAATTTCTAGTGAGAAAAGGGGCTGACAAAACCCACAAATACAGTTGGCAACAGTCGATGTCAGCAACAGGAAATGGGCCCCATTTTTTTACTGACAAATTTTCGAAAACCGCTTACCTTTTCCTGGGAGTGTGTTTTATGAAGGCGGTGTCAGACTCAGCCTGGGGCTATGTAGCGGGGTGTCAAACTCAGCTTTAAGATGTGTTAGGGGCATGTTGGAGGTAGTGTCGGACTCACCCTGGGAGTAGGTTGGGGGGGTGGGGGGGGGGGGAGGGGTCGGACTCAGCCTGGGGGTGTGTTGGGGGGAGGGAGGTGTCTGACTCGAACTGGGGATGTGATCAGTCAGGGTGTCTGACTCAGCCAAGGGTTGTGTTGGGAGAGGGGGGGGTGTCACACAGCTTGGAGTGTGAGCTGGGAGGGTACCAAAGATGGCAAAATTACTTTCAAAAAGTAATTACTAAGTTACATTACTAACTACTTTTCTGAAAACTGCAAAAATGTAATTAAATTACATTACAAATTACAACAAACTAGAAGTAATAACATTACAAAACTAATGAAATTACTTGGACATTACTTTCAATACTTTGAGGCAGCAATTCACACTTATTTTATTTACAGTATATGTACCAAAACTCATATCTTCCTGTTTACACTGCAACAGCCTTATGCGCCTCAACGTGAACCATACTGAACAGTCGTTTTGCTGGCGCACACGACGTAAGTGTTAAACATGATGAATAGGGGCTATTTATCATGTTTAACACTTACGTCGCATTCTTTAGATGTGACTCAAAGACGGTCGACTCACCGGTTTCGCCGTTCAACCGTGAAGGTCCTTATAGTTAAAGGGTGTTATGTTTCTGCCTTCCTGATTTAGAAGAAGTTATAGTGCATGCCAGCATAAGTCGGGCCATGGGAGCTCGTTCTTACAAGGAGTCGTCACATGAAACGTTTCCCTTCTGCCTAGGACACAATCTAATCCTATATTCTCCAAAGAGCACTAGTTGATGTCTTCCCGGTCATTCCTCTCAAGGAGTATTGTTCCCAAACACCCAAAGAGCCCAAGTTATTGCGCTTTGTCACACAAGCGGGCCGGATATTCGCTAGGCAGAAGCATCCCCAGTTGAGGAAAGGGATGGCGCGAGCTTCCTAAAATGTGTAATTTCCCAGCAAACGGGTGGCAATATCTGCTCGCAGGCTTACTCCCGAATGAACTTCCCAAGGAAAGGCAGCGAGGCATACCGCGAGCAACACCTGCTTTGCTCGATTTTCGTCTTATCCGCAAAAAGCACCTTTACTTACCAAGGCCAAGGATATGCAGGAAACGTTCTGGGGCCTTGATGAATTTATTCCGGTTGTTTGTCGTTCACAATGGTCGAAGCTCATCGTCTGACCTCGCTTCACGAATAAGCAAGAAGCTTGGGTATCTGTTTGTCCTGTCCTCTCAGGTTTTAAAATCTGCTGACATCACCGCGGTGATGTGCCCTTTGCCTTGTTGCCTATAAGCCGTTCATCCCTAAGCTGACAGTACGGTGGAAGCAACGTGCTCATTGGAACAGTCACACGTCCATCTCTCGCCCTGTAACCACGCTCTCTCTTATACCCACGTGCTGAGAAAAGGATGTGTCAGCTGATCAAAAGAATAGGGGTTGATTGGTTCTGGGGAGCGCGTAGCTCCCACCGCACTGTCAGCTTAGGGATGAACGAAGCAGAGTGTACCATCGTGATGACGACGCCATGAATCTGTCTTGCCTGGAGTTCATGAGCCGTAACCTTCCAACAATGTCTTTACGCGCAAGCTTTTCTCCTTTGCCTTTCCAGCCAGCCCACGTGCGTCTGTCAAGTTCTTTGTATGAGGCTTTGGGCCTAGATGGCCGTCGCTTATTTGCTCTGATGTCTCGTTCAAAACATTTCATCGTGCAAAATATATTTTTTTTTTAAAGCTTGCAAACAAGCTTTTTTATTTGGGACAAAAGTAATTTTAAAAGTAATGAGTAATTCTTTTTAAATAACTGCCTGAAAGAACTCATTACATTACTCATCACCACAAAAGTAATTTAATTATTGTAATTTCATTACAGAAATGTCACTACTGCCATCTCTGGAGGGTACAGTGTCGGAATGAGCCTGGGGGTGTGTAGGGGGATGTCGGACTCAGCCTGGAGAGGTGTTGAGGAGGGGTGTCAAACTCAGCCAGGAGGTGCATTGGGGGCATTGGACTCAGCCTAGAGGTCTGTTGGAGGTGTTGGACTTAACCTGGGGGTGTGTTGAACTCAGCATCGAGGTGTGTTGGGGGGCGGCAGGTATTGGGTAATGTCAAATTCAGCTTGGGAGTGTCGGACTCAGCTCGGGGGTGTCGGGGGCACTGGACTAAGCCTAGGGGTATGTTAGGGGACTCAGGCCTAGGGGTGTGATGGGGGTGTCGAACTCAGCCTGGGGTTGTAGTGGGGAAGGGTGTCAGACGTAGACTGGATGTGTGTAGGGGATATGCAGTGTATGATTCAGCTTGGGGGTATGTCGGGATGTTGTCAAACTCAGCCTGAGGGTGTGTTGGAGGCATCAGACTCAGCCTGGGGGTGTGCAGTGTTGGATTCAGCCTGGGGATGTACCAGGTATCAGACTCAGCATGGAGGTGTGATGGGGATGTCAATCTCAGCCTGGGGTTTGAATGGGGAGGGAGTCAGACTTAGACTGAAGTGCGTGTTAGGGGAGTGCAGTGTCATATTCAGCTTGGGGGTATGTCGGGATGGTGTCAGACTGAGCTTGGGGTGTGTTGGGGGTGTTGGACTCAGGATGGGGTGTGTTGGGTGCAGCATATGCCAGACTCAGCCTGGGGAGTGTGCCAGGGAGAAGTGTCAGATTCAGGCTGGGGGCGTGAACTCAGTGGGGGTGTGGTGAACTCAGCTTGAAGGTGTGTTGTGGGTATCATACTCAGATTGGGGGTGTGTTAAGGGGGCGGGGGGGCAATGTCAGACTGAGCCTGGCAGTGTGTTGGGAGTGCCAAACTCAGCCTGAGGGTGTGGTCAGACTCAGCCTGTGGGTGTGTTGGGGAGTGTCGAGCTTAACCTAGGGTTGTGTTGGGGGCATCTGACTCAGACTGGGGTTGTCTTGAGGGACGGTGTCAGGCTTAGACTGGCAAGTGTCTCGTGGGGAGTGCAGTACCAGATCTAGCCTGGGGTCTATCTATGAGGTGTCAGACACAGCATGATAGTGTGTCGGGGGTGAACTCAGCATGGGGACGTGTGTTGGAGGACTATGCCAGACTCAGCCTGGGGGTGTGTACGGGGGGGATCATTCAGGCTGGGGGTGTGTTGAACTCAGTGCGGGGGTGTGTTGTGGTTGTCGGACTCAGGTAGGGGGTGTGTTGGAGTGTCAGACTCGGCATGGAGGAGTGACGGGGCCGGGTGTCAGACACAGCATGGAGGTGTTGGGGGGAGGGCATGCCAGACTCAGTCTGGGGTGCTCCGGGGGGGGGGGGGGGTGCAGTATCAGATTCAGCCTGGGGATGTGTTGGGGGAGTGGGGATGTCAAACTCAGCGTGGGGGCGTGAAACTTGTCCTGGGGGTGTGGTGGGGCTGTCAGACAGCCTCAGAGGTGTGTTGAGAGAGGGTCAGTGTCAAGTTCAGCTTGGGTGTGCTGGGGGTGTCGAACTCAGCCTGGGGGTGCATTGGGAGGTGTCGAACTCAGCATGAGGGTGTGTTGGTGCGTGTCCAACTCAGCACGGGGTGGTGGGAGCGGTCATAGATCACTACTCGCCCGAAGCACCTGTTCCCAGCTGCACAGAAGACCCTCTCACCTGAAAGGCCTCTCCCTGAGGTGTTGTGAGTGGTGCAGGGTGTGCTCCAGGCGGTCGTTGCAGGAAAAGCGGCAGTAGGAGCAGCTGTAGCGGCCACGGATGACATTACAGCGGTGCCTCAGAAGCTGGTCCTCGGTGATCAGCTCCATGCCGCACGTGGCGCAGCTCACCTCGGGCTTGCCCCAGTCGGGAGGCTCCCGCTTCACCACCGCCTTATCCGGGAAGGCAACCGCTGGGTTCCTGTCATGGCGGCGCCGCCAGAAAGGAGAGGATGCTCTGGTATGGCAAAGCGGACCGGGACGAACCTTGCATCTCCGTCTAAACGCTTCGTTCACACATCTGCGTTTGAGTGTGAGTATGCTGCAACTGCTGTGACCTGCTTATGACGAGAGGACACGCTTGCTGCCATCTATTGCGTAGCCCTGGAACCCTTCCGATCTGTGTATAGCCATAGTTGGTGACAGGTTCAGCACCCAATAGACGCTCCATCTTGAGCACGAGTTAACTGCCTTTGATGACACTTCGTCGCACGCACAGCCAAGGCCCGGCGGAAGGCAACGACTGCATGCTGGAGGCAAAGCTTCCACTGGGTTCCTAACCTGTCACCAAATCTAAGGTTCTGCAGTATTGGCAAGATCAAATCTATGCACTGTCTACAAGAAATGGTCCCTTATAACGTTGTTGAAATTATTTCGAGCACACGACAAAAGCATGGCGCGTAAAACATATCGGAAGTGCACCGATGCTACACAACGAAAGGCGGAAACGAGTTCTCTCGTTGTAAGCACCGACGAGCGGTTGCAACGCAGTCGATTGCACTCGAATGCAAATCTGTGAACTGGCCTTAAGCTTTGTAGAACTGCACCGAACCTCAAAAAGACTGGCACGGCACATAAATTGTTTTCATGCCTCACGTTCCTGGCCGAGTCGGGAACGGATGAAGAGTCAGGCGCGAGCACAGCACGTCTCTTAAGATTACGACAAATGAGATGGGCTTCTGTTTGAAATCCTGCGATAGTGACGCAGCTTTGACTAATATTTTGAATGCGTCTAGCACTTCACCAATGCGAGACGTTCGAAGAGTCCGACGTCATTAGCACAGTTTGTACATATGTGAAGGGCTTCGGCATTTGGTAAAATATCACCTTGTGTATTGCATTGTACGTCTTGTAGGGTCTGCAGGCAATATGAAAACACTGTTGGAAACACATCACATAAGAAGGTCCTGTAAACAATAATACAATCGACTAAAAAACAGCTTCCAAAACCTTTGATTTTTCTTTTGATCAGCTCGACATTTCACATTTTTTACTACTTCAAGGTGAAGAACAAATGACCGATGGTTTGCAAAGGACTGAAAGAATGTCTCTCAGGCATACGAATCAAAAAAGAAAACATGCATGCCACCTGTTTCGACGCAAAATTGTTTACGCCCACACGCAAAACGCAGTAAAGTAAAGGATCTTCCTCGATGAAGGCCCAACAGTGGAAGACCTTGTTGCTGATTGGACAATGCATCGATCTAGAGGAGGTGCTTGACCTTGAGGCTTCACAACTTCAGTCTACTGTCCAGGAGTTTTTCCAGCAAATGGAACCTGGAATAATAGGAAATGTCAATTGTCGCCGCAGATCAATCGGGTGAGAAAAGCAACACGTGGTGGTCTTTCTCCTCTACATAATGGCCTTTTATGTTCTGAGATAAATGGAAAAATTTCTAACATTCCAGGATCGCATCATTTTTTATACTGAAACGAAATAATGCCCAATTAATAGCAATTTAAAGCTAAATAAGACTCAGACCGAGACTTCAATGAGCAATGAAGGTTAATTATGCTAGGTTTCTTGCTTCAAGATTTGTACCAGGACGTCTCAATGGGTGCCCTCTTGTGTCAACATTAATACCGTGTTGCTAATATAAGGTTTCAAATAATAGGTGTTAAGCACGTATGTGCACAGCTGCCAAAGATCTATATAGCTGCAAGTGCATAAGGCACCTTATTTTAAAAATGATTACAAAAGCGCAAAGCAAGTTGAATTTCACCATAAGGAAGACAACACTGTTACCTTCGTTATGGTGGATATCGTTATAAACACGCTCGTTTTGTACTCAACAAGTTGAATTGTTGGCATAAGAACCACAATCATTGTGTAGACCATGACATATAAACACTGGCTTGTGAGTGTCCAACCTAAAACCAGCGTGAACTTGAGCAGAAATGCTTGGTTTGTGTAAGGTGTGACAAAATCTCATATAAATTAATAAATTTGTTTAAAAGGTAATAGAAAGAACGGCACAGGGGCGTTTCTTTGTTTGTTTTTGTTTCTACTGAACACAGTGGAGATAATTTTCTTCATTTGCCAACAAAAATATTTCAAGCAAGCTCGTTTTAATGTGAACAATTTACGTGTAATGTCAACTACGGGCAATCACTCTACGACATTTCAAGTGTTATCCAAGGAATCAAAATGGAAAGGTAAGGGCTAGACATGCTGAAACACACTCGACAGACACCTCAAGAATATACACAAAAATAGAAGTAGATAAATTGCGTTTGCGCAACCAGCTTTTAGACGAGACATTTCATTCCAAGGTGCGGAGACGGATCCTGCTGTTCAAGTTAGTGGAAAGGTAACTGCAACCATAAAGCAACCTCTGAAAAAGGAAGGGTCACGAAGAACACAACCGCGAAACTGTAGAACCTTTCTGAGTGCGCGGATTATTAGAAGGAAATCGTGGAATGCAAGATCAGCGAGAAAAACGAAAATGAACTCGAGCGTCGCAGGCAGTGGTACGGTCTCCGCCAACCGATGTTTGAAAGCGCCTGCTGGGCACACACACGAAGATGAAAGTTGCCGGACACAACACGGGGTTCCGGGAAAACTTGGGAATAAGATCAGGCTGGTCCTCGAAGCACAACACAGCTCCGTATTGCAGTTCATTCAGCCGAGCAGCTCACAAGCGTCAAATTGTCGCCAACAAGTGAAACGAAACTTGACGCTGATGACGATCACCATATGACGACGACGTTTGCGACTTTTGTTGGTCCTTTTTCAAACCTGTCTCTACGTTACGTTAACAATACACACTAATAAAAGCTAACATTTTCATTTAATTTAATTTATATACCTATTATCCGGAATTCATATTTGAGAATTGTAAACCTTATTCACAAAAACAGCACAATATGAATATTACTATGGCTAGATGACGCAAGTCATCACCGCAATTCAAAAAAGTTTGTCGAAAAAGGTTACGATGTATCTATCTACATACATACCTGGCGCGTAATGGCTGCGTAAGTTTGTCAACAAAAATACACCACAAGTGCAGTAAATAACCTTTCCATGTTCGATCACGTATATTTCCGAGGTAAGAGCTCGTTTCTTCTGTAAACTTCCTCCCCGTCGAGCGTGGATGCCACTAGCCTCAAAAATCTCGCCGAGCTGCGCTCGGGGCCGCTGCCGGGCGGAGGTTCCGCTCGGAGCTAGGAGGATTTTATTTTTATTTTTTTTCGAATACCCTTGTACCTCGGATATCTCTGGCGCACGCATCTTTCGTTGTGAGTCATACCGAATTCTTGCTGTCTTTTGCTCTTGTGGATAAGCGTGTTAAGGAGATACGTCACTGGAGCCGGGCAAAAACCGCGTAATGCACTGTTTCTGCCATTTTACTTGGTTTTTTCTCTTCGGCGTGTGTTTACTATGAGTGTCTGCGATGCACCCAGAAACACACCCATCACGTTGTTCGTGTACAAAAATGCGCCGATGTAAACCGTGTAAAAGGTTGAGAGAGAAAGAGGATTCCCCGTGAACCTGATGCTTTGTCTTCTGAAATTTCTGGGGCTCCAGCTGCATTCACGGAATCGTTGAAGCAGTGGTCGTGATGTCGTTTCTTCGTACCGCCTCCAAACGTGATCGTGTCAGTGTTTCTTGTTCTCTCGGCCGCAGAGAATGCATTTTGAAGCTAGTCTGTCGGTGCAGCTGTGAATGGATGCTCGCAATCGCAATACACTAAGGTTTAAAGGGCACCAGCTTACACAGCTACTGGGGAATACTTGGCAGATTTCAAAGCAAGTTGTGTAGTATGTTTGGTGCTGGGAACAGAGCTGGTAACTGTAGTGTGAAAAATCTCTATACTAAAATTAAGTAAGAAAAAAAAGACGAATACGATAGACAAAGTGTTTTCTTTTCCCATCTGTCATTGTTTTATTTTTGAGATATGACAAACTCACTCAGTTGATGCCCTTGGTGTGGAAGGTGAGGTTGTGTAAGTTATACCTTTTGGCATCATGAAACTCAAAGACAAGCAGTACTGAATTCACACAAAAGGATTATAGTTTGGCAGAGGAATCGACAGTTTATGATTGGGGCACTTTTAAATTGTTTAGTATAGTTTATAGCTCAAACTCAGTTGGCAAACATAGTAGAAACCCTCATTGTTCAACTGAGACATAAATGGAGCTAGCTTAAAAGGATTCATTCC
The DNA here is from genome assembly GCA_037355805.1 of Ixodes ricinus. Taxonomy (NCBI): domain Eukaryota; kingdom Metazoa; phylum Arthropoda; class Arachnida; order Ixodida; family Ixodidae; genus Ixodes; species Ixodes ricinus. The sequence continues at coordinate 7,561 of JAZHYW010055298.1, read as the reverse complement.
AGCCTCAGTCATGATTTACCTATGACTGAAGGTCATGCCATTAGATGATTGACCTACTACAGATTGTAGCACCATGTGTAACAAACAGTTCTGTTTGCATTTGATGTCGCAAATATAACCAGTGAACAAGTGACAGAAGATTACTTATCGATCATATTTATCTGAACCAGAAAGCTAGCTTTGAATGTATAAAATAAGATTCAAGTTTATTTTAAAACAATCAACTTCGGCATCAACATGCCCTCTCTGTTTAGATTCTGGGGGCTTACAATTTTTAGAAATAAAATTAATTTTATTCCCAAATTTTTGGGGAATAAACTCCTCTCGTAGGTTGACTCTAGATTAAATGTAAACTATCGTCTTGAGTTCTGCATAACCCATAAGCCCCCTTCTTCAAAATAATTCTCGTAACCTTGAACTGAAGAGGGTCTTGGTCTGACTTTTAGCATCCATGTTCTGCGAAGGAAATTAAAAAAAATGTTTTGTTAGAAAAAAAGTTTTCCTTTTGACAAAGAACTGAACATTACAGTTGCTGATTTGCATGAACGACGTGAAGTGTACTTTTATTTTTCCAGGGATTAACCCCTCAAAGTTAAGGTGGAATGAAACTGTTCAGTTAAAAATTTATTTCAATAAAAATAAATGGAAACATTATTCTACCCAAGTGCTGTTTTTAATTCAGGTGTGAGTAAATCGAAAGAAGGGTGAGCTTGTGGGCAAACTAGTGAAAAGTTGACATCTTAACTTGAGACAGGGAAAGTCTCAGGTTAATAGATATTGTTGTCTACTCCTCTTATGTTTATATTCTTGTCCCTTCATGTCTCAGGTGATGTCATCATGAGTGAACTTATTGAGTGGCCCTTGTACCTACCTGAGTCAGAACTTCACATCCACACATTTTAGGGATTGCAATGTTTGAATAATATTGTGATCATATCTATGGAAGGAGCCCGTTTCCTCTTAGCACTCATACGGTGCATTATCACATTATCGCTGCTGTTCAAACTGCTTACCTATGCTTGAGGAAACAAGGTTGTTATTTTGTAAAGTTTAAAAGGGAACATGCTGGACAGGCTACAGCTATTCCAGGTGTACCTAGGTTGTTTGATTATCTTATCTTATGGACAATATGTAGCTGAGCAGTCAGAACTCTTATCACATTTACAGGTATGCATAACAATATATTCGAGAGGAAATCGGGAACAACCTTTAGGATCATGAACAAAACAAAGTCCATAATAAACCTAATACCAGGAACAAAAAAAAAAAAAAAGGCCAATGTTGCACAGCATCATAGCACAGCATATTAAAACGCTACGTGCGGTTGCCTTTTTTAATATTATTTTTTATCATGTTTGTTATAGAGTTAGTATGCCAGCTTGTCCGTGCTTTTTGTCTTTCATCATTCAAACTGGGAATACTCTTTTCAGCCGTACTGGCTGGTAATGCAGAAGTTGATTTTCACGCTAATCTTGTACGGGCATGCGTGGGTGATGTTGGAGGCCTTATTGTTACACCACGGATACGGTACTATCACATCTTTTACCTGGGGATTATGTGGACAGATAAAATAGCGTTATGCCTTTAGAAATTATAAACAAACTGACCTATTATTACATATACACAGTGCAAGGTGGGCTGCAATAAATTCATGCAGCCATGCAGTGGTGTGTAGGCAGAGGGGACTTTCAGAATCAACTCCCCTCCCCTCCAAAAAAAAAAAAAAGAATTATAGTGAAGCATTATTTGAAACTGTCAATTTTGCATAAATTTTGTGATTGTGACATTACCACGGGGCTGCCTCTGCACTCCCTTTCATAAAACCAGCAGTCAAAATCATGAGCATACAGTTTCAATAGATGCTTCTACAAGTTCACATGCTCGTGCAGTGGAAGTTCTGATACGACGTCACGCCTGTTGCATTCACTGCATATTTCACAGAGTGAGACTAAGCGTAAACAACTAAGGAAGGATCTGAGTTATTCAGCCGTTCCTCATTGCCCCGCCCTAGGCACAACGGTCCTGCCATGAAGCGCAAAAAGAGCCCACACCTGTCCAATCGAGCCCTTACGCCGTCGTCTGCCGAGGCCAGTGCCACGTCCGCGCTCTCTCTCCCGTCCCTGCAAGCCCATGGGAGCACGACCCCTTCTCTGCGAGTCCACAATTCCTCTGGCGGATCTCTCGATGGCGAGGACACGTTTGGTGACCCAGACAGCGGCAATGCGGTGAGCTTTCCTTATGTTTCTGGCGCTCCTGTCGTATTTCTGCAACCCCATCTGCTTCGGGCTGCCACAGTGTCGATACAACCAGGAATCAGAAATGTTTGCTGTTGCTGTGGACGCTTCATTGTTTGGTGTCCCTTGCTTAGTGTTAAGGTGTCATGTTTCAGCATAGATATTGTCTGCAATTATCAGTGTATGGCAAAACTGTATAACATGTACACTACTTAGTCCACAAAATCGGTTCCTTGAAGTATCATGCTGCGATTTACTACACAGGTACTACAGGAGATGTGAGCTTGGAGCGAAAATAACAAGGAATAAACTTGGCTCGTTCAAAAGGGAAAAAAGAAGAACCTGTTTCGGGCACTTTATGGCGGCATTCACAGACGGCGCATGCCATCTGCGCAACACTGTCAGAAGATGTCGGAAGCATCGAGGACTCTGCAGCGTTGAGCTTAGCAGACCGATCTTCCAAAAGTTTTGACCACATTTCTCGGTGCAGTGCGCATCTTTGTAATGTACAATTTTCAAAGTGCAATAATTTTTTTATTGATAAGCTTAATATGAAAAGAGGTGTTTAAATTCCCCAGATCCCTCCATTTCTTGTATGAAGATGACCGAACAAGGCGCTGCATCCTCTCATACCTCACGTTACGCCATCTGTTGGCAGCACTTACGAGTGGGTGAAATACCGTTATGGCACCATCTGCAAATTCTGCCATAGATTGCCCGAAACAGGTTCTTATTTTTTTTTTTTTTTTGAATGAGGTAAGTTTATCAGTTGATATTTTCACTTCAAACTTCCATCATCTCACCACACCTTGGTAGTAAATCACAGTGCAATAAGTTGCAAGATCGGATTTTTAGACCATTTAGTTAATATAGGTTCAAAGCCTTAGTGTATCTGCTGGACGTAAGGTTTTCTGGCCATCATTTTATTTTCATGCACCTTACTTGATTGAAGCTGTCAAGTTCTAGCTTACCTCACAATAGCTGCATAGGACATCCAGTATTTTACATATTTTGCCAGAGGTAATGAAATTGTCATCAGAACATACCTAGTTTGAACTCTAGAAATCAGTTTTAAATGCTGGCAGACAGATCCAGATAATCTTGGGTTTATAGGCATATATGCCATGTCTAGTACATTTTCCAGGTTTTTTTGTTTTGTTTTTAAGTTTGTTTTTAGCTAGTTGGAATTTGAAGAGGTACAAAAGTGGATTTTGAGATCATATTTTTTGGTGCAAACTTAACCTATGTGCCCTAAGCGCCCCAAAGACCTAAAATTATGATCATGCATGAACATTTTTCCTAACAGAAACACAACCAAACATTGTGACACAGTCTGTCTCAATGTTTACTTGTGTTTTTTACATTAAAAAATGTCACGCATGATTGTAATTTTGGGTTTTCTGGAATGCTTCGGGCAGAACGGCATGTTGCTATGTTTTGTCATATTTTAATAGAGGAAAAGGCCACACGATCGTAATTTCGCGTAAGTTGAGTTTGCACCATAAAAAACAATTCATAATACATAAAAACAATTTATCTTCAGATATGGTAGACGGCACCGTTCTACCACCTTCCAACTTTTTGTATTTTTATGTAAAATTTCTTGCTGACCATGACACAGAAAGCAAATATGTTTTGTGTGATAAGCATTGCCAACTATCGCTGTAACATCATTTTCATTATTGGTGCATGTGACACCTGTGCGGTATGGCGCAACGACCAACTCAGCATTCTTTCTTCTAGCGAGTGGGCAGCTCTAACTGCTACCGTCAAGGGTGTTGAGCATTCAGGAGGCAGTGAAGTCTTCTTCCCCGAATCACTCACGGCATCGGAGAGATGGTAGGGAGAAAGTGTGTTGAAGTGGAAAAATAACGACAGTTCCTCCGCTGCCTCGTTTATTTTGTTCTTAACGTCCTTGTTTGCTGTGACCCTTAACTTCCCTCGATGTGAAGTGTAGTATGAACTCCCTGTTTTGTAGTGCCTCGTTGCTTGCTTGTGTCGCTTTCAGTTGCTTAACAAAAACCAGCTCTTGGATTAGAATAAGGAGTATTTCAGATTTTCAGAGCGAAGGTTCTTTTAACTTGTACACAAAACACTTAATTTCAGGCTGTTATATTTCTTTAAGCCAATGCATGGGGGAAGCGACAATGGGAATTTGCACTCTATAACATGAATGACATCCGATTGATTATCTGATGCTCTTTTGATAGACAGGAAAAACAAACTGCAAGGGTACCAATTTTACCGGACTGGCTCTAACCTAATGCCCATTAAATTATGTTGCCATTTTATTATCAGCATTAGGAAGGAAGATTTGGCGATGAATCAGTGGCATAGGCTATTTGTCAGGGAAACAAATCAAAAGCATTCTATGATGAGCTTTACTGTTTCAGTCTTCAAGTCTTCACATACTTTGTACACGCTAGGAGAATGTTTGTTTTGAGTAAGAGATCAGTGGCCTGTGGTACTTGCTCTGGGAATCAATGACAGCTAACCTGGCGAGAGACCGTAGTCATATTAACTTTTCCCAAGTGCACGTTTCATTTTTCTGCGATGGAGCAAAGCAGTAAAGAAATGCTATCAACAAGTGGTAAGGAACATGTCTCGATGTAATGGCTTTGTTCATGCGAAGAGTGCAACCAGGATTGGTTGGAAAGAAGCCATGCCTCTGAGCTGCTCTGAACGTGCTTTTTGTTTTGCCAAAGGATTTAGCTTGCTTCAACTGTGTACACAAAGAAAACAAGTTTGAACAGCCCAAGCAGCTGATTGTGTCTCATAAAGGAATACAGAATTATTGTTGTCTGTCATCTTGCTCCTTTGTCCAGCATCACTTCCATTTTGTCCTCTGGTTTTGGCTCTTGGTGCACCAGCCTTTTCCCTAGGCTGCAGCACTTTCTTCTCTTATTTTCATGTGTTTGGCAGAATTTTGCTCTAGCACTCGGCAGCCTCTTTCACTGTTGTCTGACAACAGACTGCCATGCTACCACGTGGACATGGCAGACGACAGTGAAAGACCCTGGTCTACATGATTGCAGATGTTGTCTGGAAACCCTTAGCACGGTCCTTAGATATTTTGGTCTGGAATCTTTTTGTTGCAGTATGGGCAAGTTTTCCCTAGAGACAAATTGAAGCACCTGAGGTGCACTGATGATGCATTAGGAGTTAACCAATCAAATCGCTCGGAAAGCTTGATGGGCATGAGTTCAAAGAAGCCATTGTGGAGAAATTCGTTAAGTGCGTCTGCTCTTTTATGAAACTCCAGAAACCCGTCGAAAAAATAGATGATTGGGAGCACCATCTATACTTGAGACCTAGGGGTCAAATTATTTTAGAATAAATGAAATGCCACGTGAAGGGTGCTACATCTGCTCTCAGAAAATGATCAACATCTAGTTTTTGCAAAAATTGTTTTACTCCTAAATGAATCAGCGCCGCTTGTAGCGTCAAATTTTCCTGGGGCAGAAACCGGCAAAGTTTCCAGACCAGTAAGTAGTCTATCTAAGGACCGCGTGCATAGGCATCTGCTTCTAGATGACAGTGAAGGACTTGGCCCTACGGCCTCCAATCTTCCTCAGGAGGCACCCATGGCCGCCGTCACCCCTGGGGGCACGGCGTCTGCTTCGGGAGTGCTGGGCGGGAGCAGCTCCTACTGGCCAACGGCAACAATGATGGCACCAGCGTGGCTCCGTCTGACGAGACGGACCACCTGCTGGCTCACACGCCGGACCTGCAGAAGACGAGGGCGGCCATCGAGCACGTCAGCCAGAAGATAGCCCGCACCCGGGAGCTCATCAAGGCTGAGCAGACAACACGGGATGGTGAGGCCACGGGGAAGGGGTTTCGCTCTGCGGGCTCTTTTTCCATTGGTACTTTGCTTTCTCGTTGTGACTAACATCACCCGGATCCTGTAAAACTGGTGCCAAGCTTTCCGTATGGTCGCCATTTTGGTTCATGGAATGAGCAGTATCTCCTTGACGTCCCCATTCATGGCGAGCCAATCCAAATTCCCGGTGACAGGTTGCTTTATAAAGACATTTCTGAAATACCGAGATTTTGTTATCCATCCACACACGGCGAAACAGGCGCATCATCTTTGCACCACCACTGCACGCGGCGTCGGTTGTTGGCGGCATTGAAAAATAATTTTTCTGTCTTGAAGTATGCCAGAGAGAAAAGTACCATTGTAAGCAATCTGTTGGATGTAAGCGTGATTGATAAGTTGATTGCATGTACAGTGCCAGAGGCGCTTATATTGGCGAGGAACGCTTTCAGTACGTTGATGCTCCATAGCGATTCTGGTGCCATTGGTTCAGAAGGTCCCTTTCGAAGATTTGAATGGACCAAAATGGTGATTGCCATGGCAACTGAGACCATTCAGCCAATCACCTCGTGAGGTTTGGTCGTCTGTATGTTAGTATCTGTTTGTATCCGGCAAGCAGGCAGGGAAGACAATGGCACAACTTTCCCGGGATCCAGTGACTTTAGTTGTGACTAGCACGCTTTGCCAACCTTTTTGCAGGTTTATTTCTTTCCTGTATTGTCCTAGCAGAACTTGTCCTTCCAGTTGTGACTGGACTGCCTCATGCCATCTACGAACTGGAAGAAGCTGGAATCGTAGAGCTATTGGTCGGATTGGTGGGGTACTTGAGACATGAGATGTCCTGTCGATGTCATGAAGTCATTTGCCTGGGTGTGTATGTGGTAGGCTCAGGGTGATGGAAAGAGAATTCTGTGTCTTCTGATGTTCTTTTCTTTTCTTGCAAGATTTTAATCAGCCTAGATGAACCTCATACCATTAAATTGTTCCCAAAGCATTTCAAAGGTGAAAGCCTTACTTGTCCCATTGCACGAAAAAGTGGCATTGTTGTGCCCGAAAGACGACCATGAATATATGTCATCAAGCACGTACTGCTCAATTGTACGCTCAAGGACGATGCTGTCCTTGGCATCGTCCTTGAGGTCGTCCTAGGCGTTGCTCTTGTCGTCGTCTTCTAGGCATCATTCTCGACGTCGTCCTTAAGGTCGTCCTAGAAGTCGTCCTAGACGTTGTCCTTGAGGTCGTCCGAGAGGTCATCCTCGACGTCATCCTAGAGGTCATTTTAGATGCCGTACTTGGCTTTGATCTCTAAGACGTCGTCCTAAACCTTAATACGTGTAGAAACGTTCCTCAAAAACATTTCTCTTGCGGGACTCTAATGCTTTCCCCTTCCTAGACGTAAGCAGTCTTGAGTGTCCTCCCGTAATTTTGTGGATTGAAACTGCCTGTTTGGTTTCACTGCCACCGTAGCCACTGATCTTGCTGCTCTTTACTGCCTTTCTTTTTAATG
>JAZHYW010055295.1:0-104890 GCA_037355805.1 Ixodes ricinus | reverse complement strand
TGCCGTTCGGTTACGTATTTGGCACGAACCCGCCCGATTTACAAAGCGACGGAGAGGGAATCGAAACACGTACTGTTGCGATTCGCAGCACAAAGTCTTTACTTGTCACAATGAGGAGGCGGACGGAAGAGCAAACAGCTCAACTAAATGTAACTCGCGGGGAGCGTACGGTATGAGGCGATTTTCGGCGCAAGCATTTGGCTCCCCGGATCACGACTTGTTGCTCAAACATGTGATCTCTCGACGTCACGGGTCCTGAAAAGTTTTAAACTTCGCTTGAACTGTCTCTAAAAACCCAAGGAATTCATGTTTGTGTTGTACGTGTAACGCATCGGACACCACCCCAAGATCCACGAAACCAAGCATAAGAAATCTTAAAGAACACATAATGCACGTGCAGCACGGTAGGCGCTCCCCGGGTGCGTTGGCGTGATCAATTGAAGCTTAATTTATTTTTTATATTGAGTTATCGGTAGATCTAGCTATTTTGTGATCTGTAAATTCCGTATTCCCAGGATCTACTGAAGCGCCCTTTAAATGAGCCCTAACACCACCAAAAATGTTTGTTTTTATTTTTCGCCAGGCAATTCAATGATCTTTTGCTACAGGGTTACTCAATCTTTTGCTACAGGGTTACGTAAAAGTTTCGATAAAGCAAAAAAAAAAATCTCTACTGCTTGAAGATGAAACCGGAGCATGAGCACGGAGGCTCATGATTGCGACATATGGATGATGTCGACCGAGGACGAAGAAATGTAGAGGAGGGAGATTTGCCGGAAATCACGTAACCACACCCAAACGCGTTTTTTTTCTTTTTGCGAATTAAACGACAACGTTGCGTGCACCATTTGTAGCGCGATTTTTTTCTCATTTAGTCCGTTCCGATCACCGAAGATCAATTTGCCGGTAACGCGGAAGATCATTTGGAAGTAGCAGTCTCGCGTCCATCGCAAGGTTCGTCCGTCGTGCGCCGCCATCGGGTTGTTCAATCCCCAGTACGTCGCCATAATGAGAATAGCGTGGTAAATGTGCTTCCTGTGAGCTGTGCAACATTTGTTTTCAACCAAAATTTATGCAGCTTCTTGGAAGTCACAAAATGGGATTTATATTGTTTTCTATTGAAGGTTTGCCTTAGATGACCCACGAGGCACGACTTTGATTACTTTGGGACGATTGTGTGAGCTCGACGTAAGCCGGCCAGTTCTCGATCGGTGGTTTTCGGGAGAAAAAATCCAGTTGAGCGCCGAATTGCGTTTTGGGTAGTTATGGGCTCTCATATGTTATGTACGAATGAACGCCTCCGCGAGTGTAGATACCCTGTCAATGACACTTTAATAAAATTCTCAATCTTGAAATGCTCAGCAAACTATTTTTTTAAAATAAGGTGTGATTCGATATTCGCCTGCTGAAATTTTGAACCTTAAGTCAATACTTGCGCAATAGCAACGATGGGTTTACAAACAATGGTTACTGGTTCTGCCAGTATGGTAATTGAATGACATTTCCAAGAACATATACCCTCGGTTAGAACCACTTGTTACGAGATATTTCGAATTGGCTATTTACAGGCCCAGTCTTAATGGGTTCCCTTAAATGCATGCCACATATTCAAATATCGGTACAGCTAAATATTCATAGACACAACAGGGAGTAGAGATCCTTGACGCGCCGCCCGATGGCGGCGTCCGCATCGTTTGTATTATAGACTGTAAAATACGTTTTTCTTTTTTATTAGGCGAAAAAGCGGTTTGTTTAAGAATGGGCAAAACTGAGCGGGTACATGTTGCCATGGTATTTATGCACTTGCAGGAAAAATTTTAATTTTCGAGTCCGCATAAAATAATAGCAATGAATTTATCTGGAATCTTTATTGTGAAAGTTGCGAGATTCAAAAAAGCAATACATTGATGAGGATAGGGGTAAATTTTGTGTGGAAAATAAGGCGAAGCAGCACCCCATTCACACGGCCAGCATATAGGTACCTTTAACGTACGTCCCTTTGCAATCGACGAATCAGCCAGCTCTCTTAGGTACCCAGCACTTGTCACGCGCAGAGGATCGCGAACTTATTCGCCTTGGCTAAGAGTTACCTTTACGATCGTGTGAATAGTGTTGACCCCATTCACACGATCGTAAAGGTTCCGTTATCTAAGAGACATTTATGGTTAGCGGAGAATCAGTTCACTATCTCTCGCGCGTGGCACGTGCTAGCGACCCAAGAGCGCCGGCTGATGCGCTGACTCCAAAGGGTGTATATTAAAGGTACCTTCATACTGGCGGTGTGAATGGGATATAATTCTGGCCACCGTTGCCTAGCCGCAAGTCCGAAATCGCGAGCGCTTACGTTCGCTCGACCAACCGGATGGAGATGCCCAGAGTTTGATGAGGAAGATCTGTGGCGACGACGATAAAGTTGAATACATTCTCACAATGCCATAGTTTGTTTCGTATTTGGGTGCTAGCGAAGCTGATGCTGCAAGCACCAACATCTTACCTTAAAAAGAAGAAAAACTTTTTGATTGCAGGAGCGCGAGTGCTTCGGGGGGGGGGGGGGGCGCTGGACGCCGTGTGCTAGTAAAGCACCTCTATCCTGGGAAAAGTTTCGCCACTTGTTGTTGTCGAAATGCTCGAGGCACGTTCTGCGCGCCACTGCTGGGCAGAACACGACGCCTGAAATCTAGATCACTCCTGATCTGTGCCGTCATGATCTTCCGAAGGGCTGCAAGTTGCACGTGCCTCGTACATCGACGCACCTCTGTCTACTTTTAAAACATGAGGGGGCTTTATGCGCTCGCTCTTGTAGCTTCTGCTATGATCGCACTTCAAGTAAAACAAAGCTTTTTTTTTAACTACAAATCAAGGGCCCAACACGGATGCTCTATGCGCTTTTAAGAACTCCGAAAAACAAAAAGCTTATTTGCTTCTGGCTTTTTCGCCTAATGATTAGGCCGCCACATAGGGAGACGCTACAGTGATGTCAACGAGAGTATCGTATCCTCGTGCTGTGTTGTAGAAGGAATGTAAACAATTACTTAGTGAATAAAGTACAAAATTAACAAAATGTCTGTAGCCGTTTATTACAAGGTAGATTAAAAACAAAGCGAACTAGCGGGAAAATAAGCGGAAAAACACGAAGTCGAGAAAAAAAAGTAAGTAGATTCATCGCAATTACCGATAGAACGTGGGCGACATTTTGCTGTTTAATGTGGAAAATCAAACGGTACATTTTGTCGAGCGTAAGGCAAAATAAATATTAAGGAGTGATGAAAATATTGCAAAATACCTTCTTTATTTATATGCTGATGCGAACAAGCGAGCCCAAACGCACGAAGAAGAAGAAGATGCGAACAAGCGAGCCCAAACGCACAGATAAGGCTCCTCGATTACCTCACCCGGAAGTAAGGGCACCGGAAGTAAAACGTCGCACAAGACCGCACCCGTGCTTTATTGCTTTATATCATTTTCCGTGTTTCGCCACCGAGCTTCCAAAAGCAAAATTTCATTGGAAAGAAAATTGGTGTAAAGGTTTCGAGAAAAAAAAAAAAAAAAAAACGTGGAAGCAAACCAAAAGCGAAGAGAAGACGATGTAAGCAAAAACAGATGAATGGCGAATGAAATCTATTTCCGGAATCGGCAAGAGCTTCCGGCAGAAAAGCGTTCGTCTCACCCCTGGGGGCATCGAGACCTTTTAACGTTTTGCAAATATTTAAGCTACCTGCGGTCGCAGCCAGTGAATAAACTGTGATGTAATCAAATATTAAAAAAAGAAAGAAACGCAGGTGCACTTTGAGTGAGCATCAATTTAGTCAAAACCGCGATTCACAAGGGTCTTATTTTGTGTTCGGCTATTTTAAATTCTGGTGTATTTGGAATCTGCTTCTCTCGCATGCCAAGTAGTCAGCTCGTCCCGAGGGACTGAATTTACCTGATGTCATCAAGCAGATGTTCATAAACAGTCATGTGATGAGCCCACGATTCCATCCAGGAGAAAAGGTCAAAAGTGTAAAATTTGAGTCATGTCCTTTGAGGAGCTTGCCCTAATACAATGCTGATCAAAACATGCATACTGCTCCAAATGACCAAGACATCAAACTGTCGACTAAATCGAAAACAAAAATTTCAACTTGGATCGATAATTCTGATAAAACCGGAGATCAAAAATGAGCCGTAGCTACATTTTATTGTGCGGTATATAATTTGCTATGATTCGTTGCGGGGATATTTGGGTGGTTTCAGACATGTTGCAGTCAAGACGAGACTAATGTGCGCCCCGAGTTTATAAGCTTCATCGTGACAACTTTCTATTTATTCAAGAGTGGAGTGTGTGAGCCGTACACTTTAATTTGATGTTTTAGTGTTTTTTCCGAGGGTGCGTGTAGCTGCTTGAGTGCTTAGTGCTCTTGGATTCCGAAAAGAAGTATACTAAATCATCGCGATGGGACGAGGATTGTTGCTCCTGATACGCTATATATTAGCTGATGTGAGAAGTAGTGACGTATACGCCTGCTGCACTAGCCGTTTATGCGTTATGATCCGCCACGTCACGCCGGAGCAGGTTGGGAGTAATGAGGAGCTACGCTTCGTAATTCGGGATCGCCGATTGTGAGCAGTGGCGGCCGCCCGCCCCGTGAGTAGACTTGGTCCTTTACCTTTCACTCCCTTTCACCTTCTTCTTGTGGCACCAAGTTATAGCGTAATAAATGAAGGACAAAAAAAACTTTTCACGTTCAGGGGTTTAATTTTCCGCTGAGATGCTTGATAAATCCCATTAGCTAAGATTAATATTTCCTAATTATGACAGTGTTTCTTCCTATTGTATGCTATGCATTGCCTGATGTGTTGCCTTGACCTGCAAGTAGCGCATGTTCGTTACACTCGAGCGTAAAACGTTCGCCTAACATCCATCCCATTAACATACTGTGCTCAATATATTTGCTGGGAGAACAGTTGGACACAATTAGTCCTTGTTTTTTTTTCAAGTCTGCTGATTGTTAGATTTCGCGGAGACTTTTGGAACGTGCATTTGAAAAACAAAGAGAGTGCTTTTTTTATTAGGTAATTTGGAGAACTTCTTTGAGTGCTCCCTCCGAAAACCAACCTCTGCGTTGGGCACTCAAGACGAAACTTGAGCAGCACACTCTGCACGCCGCGCAGGCAACCCACATGAGGCGAGTGCGGGGCAGAGATTAGATAGTATTGCTGCGTTATCGTTTGCCTGATAATCCTGTTCTCACCGGCTGAATACGAGTTCCATCCGAGTTTGTACCTTTTGTACGCCGCAGTGAAGATTCAGTACTGAGGGTTTGTCATCTAAGAGTGGTCGAGTGTGGCTGCTGCCATTTGGAAGAAGTTGGGTGGACTGGGAAGACGGCAATAAAATTGAGAGTTTTTTTTTGTTTTTTGTTTTTTTTAACGTGAAATTTTCTTTGGCTATGTGTTCGGCGTTTAGAGAAGCCAGGATAAAGGTAAAGCGTGGCCGCGATGCTCGATGTTGATGCTTTTTTGAGGGAGGGGGAAGAGGCCATCTCAGTAAGAACGCATTTGTGTCAGACGGGAATTGAACCCACATCACGTGGATTATTTACCGAGCGCGTTTTCAGCATGTCACGACATTAATTATTTTTTACAAGTTTATTTTTATGTTGTACGTGACACGGTCAGGGTCATTCAGTAGCTTGGTGGATAAAAGGTTACGTGAACATGAAGTGCACGAGCGAGAACCCCAATTGCGGTCAGAGTCCTGATTTTCCCTGACCAGCGAGCATCGCGGCAATTTCCGCAACCTACCCCCCGCCCCCCCCCCAAACCCACAAACAAAAAAAAAAAGAAGAAAGGACAGATACGCGGCGAAACAAAGTTTAGCGTGCATCTGCCCCAGCGCAGGTGGACGCGCCGATCTTGGAGTCGCCATGCCACCAGCCGGGATTCCGCTGCCCGCCACTCTAAACTTGTGGGCACCTCGTCCCTCATGCGACGGGGAGAAACTACCTGAGCCTCGGCGTGAAGTAGTGCCACGTTCGCCTGGCGTCAGTGTGACACTCCACGTGAGAGTAGAAGCCAACCAAATTGCGTGGAGCGCAAGCAGTGCTGTGGTCTAGGCTATGTCCATGTTGTCCGTAGCGCGAAGGTCCAGGCACTTAAATGAGTTCCATTCTATGTCAAAATCTACTAGGAACGCCACAGACAACTTGTCCCAAAACAAGCACGCGTATGTGCACTATACAAGCGCGTGCTACAGAGTTTAGCTCGCGCCACACAGGTTGCTGTTGGTTGACTAGTGCACGAAAATTCTCCTCACCTCCAACCACACCACCTTGACCTGCAACACCTTAAGGGGGAGTCTCAAAACAAGTCCTTGCTGGTAACCGGGACGGGGAGCCTACTCGCCAGCCGGAAGATTCCTCACGCGACGTGGGGGTCAGTTTTCATCCTGCAGAGGGCGCTGGAAGCACAATCCAGATCTGAGGCTCTGGATCCAGATGGATCCAGAGCGTGTACCAGAATGCGCCGAGAAACTGAGGAAGAGAAGAAAAGCGCGCGGTGACGTCAGCATGCCGAGCTCTGGTTGAAATGATTAGTGCGAAGAGCTAAAGATAGCAGCCTTTGTCTCTACTACACTCGCCGAACTCGTTCGAGTTCGAGGACCAAACGCCGGACACCGGTGCTCCATGCTCTAATACGTTCGCCGAGTGCAGCGAAAACAAAGGCTGCATTTGTGTCTTCTGCACTCGTCAAACGCCTTCAAATAGGAAAACCATACTCCGGACGCCGGCATTCCGCTTTCTAATGCTTTCGACGAGTGAAATGAATACAAAGGCAGCTAGCTTTAAATCTGCCCACCAATCATTCCAACCAGAGCTTGGCGTTCTGAAGTCACCGCGCGCTCTCGTCTCCTTTTCTCCCTCAGTCTCTCGGCGCATAGCTTCCTGCGGCTTGCTGTTTGGAGGTAATCCCACGAGAAAAGGTTAAAAAAAGTTAATTGTTTTAGAATTTTCGGCATAGAATCGCAAGTCTGCCTGCCTTTGATGATATGGCCTGCGGTGCTCATCATCCACCTGTCGAGGTACGATTAGCCAAGGTGATAGGGGGCGTTTAGAAATACGTGTTCACGCTTGTACATGAATAGCATGAAGCGCAGCACATGAAGGTTTAGGACTAAGCAGACAATTAGGATAACTTCTGTTGGAAACTGTATTAACCAGCAATCGATGGTGCAAAAAAAAAAAACCTTTTGCAGTTGTAATTTGCAACAGTTTTTTTTTTCATGATTGCAAGCGCTTTGTAGGTTTCGTTCATGGTTGGAAGTGACCTTGGCTATTGTGTAGTTCTGAACTAGAGGAAAGGTGGGCGTATATATATTCAGGGCGTGGTCTTTTGTTCCCTGTGAACCCTATGACAAGCTTTGTAGTCTTGTGTGAACTGTAGCGAAGCATAGGGTAGTGTGCAATTGGAGGGCGGTGTGGTGATGACGTGTCCTGAATAAAATTTCGTAGCTGTGTTTCAGACGTCTTGTGTTTGTCCCCTCTTTGTAGCCTCCGTCTTAGGTTTTACAAATGTAAAAATATTTAGGACCACGTTCACCAGACACAATCCACCGGCTTACAGTTTTAAAGGGAGGAGGGGGATGAAACGATTTTAATATTAAAATATTTTGCATCTCGTCATTTTTACGTTGTTTATCGTGTCCCGGGGAGAGAGAAAACATCTCGTTCATTAAAAAAATGTAATGATTCCGCTACATAATCGCAAAGCAAAGTGGAGCTTTTCCCTCACCTGCAGCCGCGAGTGGCAGCCGAAGAAACTACGCCGAAAAGCTTATGTGACCTTGCTCGGCTCTAAGCTGCAGCATAACGCCCACTAATGTCAGCAGAGAGAGGAGAGGAAGCGTCCTCCGAGAGATCACACGGAACTTACACGGCACCCCGAATAGACTTCTTCCAAAACTTGAAGCGTCCCATCGCGGCGAAATGCCACGCAGTGCACTCTGGGAACAAGTTGGTGACTCAGTTTCGGTCTCAATCGAAGAGCTTTAATTCATGCTACCACGCCGTGACCGAATGCGCTGCTTGTGTTTTCGATTGTCCGACTTCCCACGAATGTACAATACTTTAAGCATTCTCGAGCGATATAGAAGGCAGACCGGGGCACTTTTCTTGGTTCCCGACATGCCGGATATTGTGCCTGCGTATGCAAACGTAATAAGACGTGACTTAGTCCCCTCACCCGGCGATTGCATCTTTGAGCTCACTTTCAATAATCCTCTCTAGTACCAGTTAACCACAATTCAAATTTCGTCACTTTGAGCACTACACGTATTTTGTTTGCTAAACGTCCGCTTCGTGTATCTTCACTGAAAAAAGCAACAAGCCGCATCCTCACAGGATACTCACAGTTGAGCCTAACGTTGGTGCATGAACCTTTAAAGGGCCCATGAAACGAATTTTGGGTTGGGATGAATGATTTTAAATTGGGACTTTACTAATCGCATATCGTTTAGTTGGCCAAAAGAAAGAGGCTAGAAAGTCAAAAGCCAGCTTTTCGGTACGAACATTTGAAAATATAGCGGACTATTTTGTACCTTCTTGCCTTCGAAAGCTCTCCGCCTTTTCACTATGATACATCCGCGGTTCCAAAGGCGCGTCACCGGCGCCAAACTGACGTCAGCAGAGCCCAGCTCACGCATTGGACACGAGAACTGCGTCACTCGGACGTATGCGCTCGTCAACAATCAATCCGTCAACGAATATTTGGATTCGCGTTCGTGGCCAATGAGTGCCCTGACAGAACTTATCGTCACTGGGGAATGACAAGTTCTATGGTGTGCATAAAAAGCACGGTGGAAGCTAGGAGTCATCGCACCGGTGCCGAAGGAATGTCACGACCACGTGATTTCACAATTCGCATTTGAGTTGAGGATTAAAGCTAAGGAGGAAGAAGTAGGAAAATCGTTTCACGGCCCCTTTAGGAAACGCCATAAATTCGCACTCACTACTGCACAAAAGTTACCATGAAGTCCTCTATGAGTCATCAAATATCTCCCACTAAAATGTTATGCCGATTGGAGATTCCGTTTTCGCAAACGCCTGGATCGGCTAGGTATGACGGAGTCCCTAGCAAACGTCCCACACTCCTCGCGAAGCCTTTTAAACGAGCCTTTACCGACGCCCAAAATCTGTGTCAAAACGATGGTTCTGAAATTATCTCGGCATACTAAGTCTGGAAGAAAGCAAAGATATAACAAATCTTATTGCCCTTTAGCAACCGCCAAATGCGCTTGGAATTTTTTTGTTCATTTGGCGCACCGAATAGGTGTTTCCGGCGTATACGTGCTGTCCGCCAAACTGTGCGACATTCTTCATGCAAGTGCTCGACTGTTGATTTCTTCAAAACAGTTTGTATGTGTGAATGTACCTGTATGATTGCAGGATAACTTCATGCGATATTGAATTAGTTGAATGGAAGCATGTGGGACCTCACTTTGTGCAGAGCTGCGGGTTAGTACGGCTATAAAAGGAAAAGAAGTGTTCGATTTTATCGTTTCAACGGCGTCTCCTAGTTTTACGTTGCGTACTCGGGCGTATTAAAAACAATTTGCAGTGGCTTAGCTCGGCTATGCCAGGATATACGTAGCGTAAGCTTAGGTTCAGCTGGTTATTCTTAACTTTCTAGGTTGTCTAGGGTTAGCTTGATTATCATGCTTACTGCTGCTTCAATGACACACACACGGTATACGCATTATGTGACTACTTCGGGATCCGATGAGTTAAGCTTCTCCGCTCTTCTTATTGCGGAGGAGGCGCCGTTTAACCGAGCTTTCGGTTGCACGTCAAAGGATCCCCAGGTGGTCCAAATTAATCCTCAGTCCTCCGCTGGGGCGTGCCAGATGCCCGTCGTTGGTTTGGCCAGCTGTGCGCCATGTTGTTATGTATGAAGCAACCGAGCTGCCGCCCAGAACAACCGGACAGCGCGAGCTATGATCTCGAGCGGGTGCGTGCGCGCGGCGCGTGCATCGGGGACTGACCTAAGCGCCATACGACTGCCCGTTCCGTCACTGCTCCTCGCGCATGCGGTGCACGGCTCTCCAGGAGCCGCGCGAAACTGCTCAACCTCGGCCAGTGTAGCTTACGCTATACACCTTTTTCGTTTAGCCTCGTACCCATCCACGTTGTCCCCATATCCGGTATGCGTTCCAAAAGAAAGAAGAGATTTGAACCCGCAAAGAAGAAAAAAATATAGAAAGGACATAACAAGAACGACTGATGGTTGCAATTAAAATGTTAACATGATCTACTGGCGAGGTGAGAGCAAAGCGATGTTTTCACGCATACCGGAAGTTCCAGAATAGAAGATGGCGGCGCCCACGTAGAAAAGGTGTATACTCCGTTTCACATTATGTTGTACCGCAGCGAAGGTTAGAAGCGCGAGCTCATAGAATTGGCAGCTGCCCCTAATGCACGAGAGCTTGTGCCGCCAAGATGTGCCTTAGAGCAAGAAGCTCGCGCTTGTAGCTTTTCCTGCGGTACATCATAAGGTGAAACAGAGTATACAAAAACAGTAATTGAAAAATGGTAATTTTGTCAATGAACGCATAAAACAAGTAACAAACTTGGTGACCAGCAACACTAATGTAAAGTTGCGAGCTCGGTGTATGCGAACTAATTGGTTATTTTTACAGCGTGTTGACTCGTTCACAAGCAAGATTCCTGAGCTTCGCAGCGTCGAGATTCCTAGCACTGGCCTGTCCACGTACCTGAAAACGCTAACAGGAAGGCTCGAGTACAAACACAAACAAGCATGTGTCAAGACAAGCTTTGGTTCGGGCTTGTGCTGAAGCTTTGAGGTCTGGCCATTTAGATTAGTTTAGAGACCCAAAACGATGCGCTCGGGACCAGTCAACATGAAATAACGGCTGTTTATGCGGAGCGCAACTCGTCTGCTTGTTGCTCAGGAGTTGTGGTGACGTCAGAACGACGCTCAACTCTGATTGGCTCTGATTGAAGGATAGTGGGTAGACCTTAAAGCAAGATGCCTTGAGGTCTACCCATAGAGTATAATAACTCCAGTGGTTTACCCACTATCCTTCTTTCAGAACCAATCAGAGCTCGGTGCTCTGACGTCACCTCAACCCCTGCAAAAGAAGCAGACGAACTTGCGCTCCGCATAATCCACGCTCTGTGTATGATATCTTCTCGACGTGTCGATCGAAGCCGAAACCATGCCGCTCTCCCCCGGTCAACTAGTTTTAGAGTGCAACGCGCGCAGTGTTGCGCGCAAGGATTCATGGAAATAGACTATTACGTCACTAGGAGGGGGACCAGGCGTGCTATGTCGCGCTTTTTGGACTCCCACGGCGACTAGGGAGTGAAAGTAACGTCAACAACGCAGCAAACTCAGATTGGATGTTGATTGGTGAGAGTCGCTGATGACCGATTTCCGCAGAAGAAAACAAAGCTCACTTTTTTTTTCTTCTGCGGAAATTGGTCATCAGCGCCTCTCACCAATAAACATCCAATCTCCGTTTGCTGTATTGTTGAAGTCACTTCCTTCTCCCTAGTCTCCGTGGGAGTCCAAAAGCGCAACATAGGGCACAAGGTGTGACCCTGAAGACTTGGAGTGAGTTGAGGGGTGGAAAAAATTTCAATATTTATCTTTTTTCTTACACAAGAACTAGGTTACGCAGGCGAAATCGGGTTTCTGTTCATGACACTTTAGAAGTGTCAGAGGGTAACTTCCACAAATGTTTGACCGAAGTCCGGAAATCGTTGCCCCCCCCCCCCCCTCTTTAAGAAGAGGTTGCTGCACCGCGTCCGCTACATCGACAATCTTCAGAGGAAGGTCACGCAGCTGCGGTGGATCCGTTACGCTATTGATTCCGTGGAGAAGGACGCCTGCGGCCAGAAGAGAATTGCTGGGTAGGACACGGCGTTGCAAACGTATGCTTTCTTGAAAAAAGATCCGCGACTGCCGAGCCACGGAGAAATGTTAGCCTGCATGGAATATGTGTTTAGACGCCACTCCTCTACTGTGGGCTCACTTTCACCGATTGGTGCAAACAGGTACATGGAAGTAAGTTGAGGTGACGTTTCGTTGAAAAGCACTGTAGGGCATCCGCTCTGCATCCGGCAGATAGCAACTGAAAAACCTGTCGCACGTTTCTTTTAACCCGGGTTAGAGCCGGTATTTCTATTCCAGGAATTTCTATCGAGTGTACGTGCCACACGTTAAGCCAGACGCTAAACTAAACAATCAAGAGCGCCGAAAAGTCACACGCTACACGTTTCCCGTGCAAATATGTTGCAAAGCGATTCGCTATGTTTTTTTTATGATGCCTATTGCGCACTTTGCAGGTTCATCGCTAGGTAGTAAAGTTAGTTAAGGATGTTTCTGTTAGATGTGAGCAGAAGCTCTTGCCCACTGCAAACCTAATCTCTAGATTGAGTAATTTTACCAAGCAAAATGTAGTACTTACGAGAGAAGTAGTTGAACTGAAGTTATAATACATAAAACTACTGTATAAAAAGGGGAGTTTCATTGATTAAAATATTTTAGGTTGATGTTAGTACAGTGAATGCCATTTGATAGAACATCTTTACAACAAGTTGTGGTCGTTTCGTCCCATAATAATAACTATGCATTAAATTTAATCTAATGCACACATTCAATTCCAGTGAGGGGCCAACAGGCTTGATCGCTTTTCTCTGCGCCATTAGAGCAATCAGGTGCTTCTTAAGGGGGTCATGAAACTTTAACGGGTTGTAATGTTCGGGACTTTAAACAGGCTACTGGTCTTATACTGCGTTCACCCTTAAGCGTGAGACTAGAACTTCCGCCTTCAGCGCGAGCTTTCTGCCCTTAAAGGGGCGATGCAACAATTTTTGTACTTTGCGCAAATACCGCTTAGAACGGATCCCTGACGTTGATGACCTATGAAACACGCGTTCGTTTTTCACCCCACGCAATAGAAGTCCCAGAAACAAATTAAAGAAAAACGAGCAGCGTTCACCCCCTCAACTCGCAGCCAGAACAAGCGGCCACGTGACCTGGAATGGATTATATGCCGGCAATGTTGATCATAGCCACGCGCTGGGGTTGGCAAAGCACAGGACACGCGCTGAGTTCCAGACATTGTTATGGCTCGGCTATTGTCGTCGTTGAAGCGATTGGACACGGGCCACTACCCGAATGCTTCTCGAGCTAGTAATTATCACGAGCCCAAATCGAGCGCCCACGCAATGCTCGGGTCCAATCTATGAACCGCATTCAAATATCGTCACTTGGGTGTACTGCGATCCCCACGGTACGTCATCAAATTTTGCAAAAGAGAGATTGAATGAAAATGATCGCTTTTGTCCTTGAAATTACACCGCAACAAAGGAGTTTCTTGGCCGGTGGCGTTGCGTGCGAGTATCCTTGAGTCCCACCAGTGCCAGTAAGCTCGTGTAAAGTGAAAAACATTCCAACTGAATATCGTTGCACAGCTCCTTTAATAGCACAAGTGTGAACGCACAGGCACGCGCAGCCAAAGCACTGAGGAAGCCAGCGAGCTCGCGCTGAAGGCGGAGCTTCTAGTCTCAGCTTAACGGGGAACGGAGTATAGTCTGGCCAAAGTATACTCGCACATACGCAAGTGATTCACAATAGAGAGTTTTAGTAGATCGTTCCGATACCTCCGATACCCCCGATAACGATACTACATATGTAAGCACAAAGGCGGAGGCAGAGTATCGGGTATCGTTATCGGAGTCGTCGGAACGATCTACTAAAACTCTCTAATCTCCCTTGTCGCGGTTAAATCGCGAGGATAGAAGGGGACTTTTTATTTCAGACTTGCTTTCGCAAAGCTTGATGACGTAAATGTTAGATCGAAACCACTCACCTGACGACCGTTGAGCGCGGCTCGAGGATTGGGCACGAGAACTGCGAGAGCACCCGACTTCGGCTCGTAACAATCAATATCTCAGCAGACACTCGGGTAGTGGCTTGTGTCCAACCACGGCGGTGATGAGAATAGCCGCACACTAACAATGCCTGGAGCTCAGCACGCGTTTTCTGCTTTGCCAATCCCAGCGTGTGTGTAGGATGAACGGTGGCTGCATAGGATAGGCACCAGGCCACGTGGCGGCCTGTTCTGGCTCCAAGTTGAGGGGATGAACGATGCTCCTAGTTCCAGAAACATGCTGGAGACTGCCATTGACAAGAAAGAAAATCCAAGGCAAGTTTATTCACTTATTAACGTTATTGAGCGAGTTTAGGAAGTATTTAACGTAAGTAGAAAAATGGCTTCTTAAAGGGCCTCTGACACGCCAAACAAAAATTTTTTTTCATGCTAGGCGTTGAAATGGCATATCAGGACATTACAAAAAAATTGTTTCACTATGAAGTTGCGTAGTTTTTTTATAAAAAAAGAAATACGAGACCAAATTCAAAGTTCCCGCCGTGCACTCTGACGTAACAGTGTACCGCAAGGTGTCGGGGCGGTCAGAAGGGAGGCATCGACCTACGTCACTAAAAGTGGGTTCAGCGGAAGTCACGTGAGTTTCACTCCTCGTGCTCTCCGCGACCGTGCCTAAGATTTTTTTTTTATTCTGCTCTTTGTACGAGCGATCGTAGAAAACGAAGTTTCAGTTCCACTAGCTCTTTACCGCTGCACCGTTGGTTAGTTTGCGTGCTGTAAAATTTGTGGACGAAGAGTCAGTGGATCGACGTGATGGAGGTCAATGATGAAAGCGTTGCGAGTACAAGCCAGTGTACGAGTGCATGCCGTCAGTCCGATGATACAGAGCTATACTGGGCGCAAAACAAGCTATCAAGTTTTGAAAAAAAATTTTAGAACGCTCGCAGAAATTGGGATTGCTAGCATACGACACGTCCGATCGCATTGCTGAAGGTTCAGACACCGAGGTCGTTGAATCATCGGATACTCTCCAGGCTAAAGATGCCTGCCGTCTAAAGAATACGAACTGGTTTGTGTACCAAGTACAAGTAAACGTCGAGCACAACGTACGTATTTTGTCTGGAACATGAGTAGAACTTGTTTACTAGGTGCACATGCGGCCGATGTATGTCTCTCGAAAATGCATGCAGTGTGATCTGTTCTTCAGTTTCTGAAATACCGGGACAGTCCCTCACACAGCACCTTCTAGGCATTGTAGTTGATCACGTCAATTCACTGACTACGCTTCTTCTACCTTTACAGCAACATTAGGCGATGAAAGGCAAATAAAAGAAACCTTGTCTGCTTCGATCGCTCGGGGAGGTGCGGAGAATAACAAAAATATTAAAGAAATATTACACGCGCTCGCGGTAAGCACGAGGAGGGACACAACTCACGTGACTTCCGGCGATGCCTACCTTCTGACCGCCCCGACGCCTTGCGGTACACTGTTACGTCACAGTGCACGGCGGGAACTTTTAATTGGACCTCGTATTTCTATTTTTTTATAAAAAAAACTACGCAACTCTATAGTGAAAAATTTTTTTGTAATGTCCTGATAGGCCATTTCAACGCCTAGCATGAAAAAAAAATTTTTTTTTTGGCCGTGTCGGCGGCGGGGTCACACTTCCCAAACATCATACAAAAGACAGTCTGCATAGAGATTCAAACGCGAGTCACAGCGAGATATGTGCTTCGAATTTTGCATGGGAGTGAGTTACAGGAGAATACTTGGCACGCGGCATTCCAGCTACGGATATTGCGGTGACTTGTGTTTGCAGACTGTCCTTTTTATGATGTATGAGTAGTGCGACCCCGGCTTTAGGGATCTCAGGGGATAGAGACGCAATGAATTAGCAGAAGCTTCCTTTTCTTAGGGCCGTCTGCACGTGAACATCATGACCAAAATACTTTCAGCCTTTCCACTCTAGTGAAGAAGGAAGACCAGCGGAGTGGAAAGTAATGGCCGACCGCATGTCGGCAAGCCAGAGTAAAAAGGCTGCTACCTCTATGAGCGACGGCGGCAACCAGACACGTGGCTTTCCGCAGTCGCTCATAGATGGCGGTAGGTGTCCAGAGTTCGGTGTCTTGATTTCTTTGCGGGGAACACAATCCTGGGGTAACTAGCCCTTAACAGCTCCACTGTAAAAGAATCAAAATGCTCTAATGATGTTAGTGCAAGTTGGATTTTCATCATCTGCCTACTTATTTGATTCGAGTGCAAACAGCCCGGGAGCAATCACTTTGGCAGGAGCGACTTCCCGATCACGTTACAGGCCGTTCATTTAAGAAACACATAAAAAGAACTTTTCACCTATGATTTTTATGAATCCTAATACAACCTAACTAAAACAAAATTTTTAACAAGCCATTATTGTTAATACCTATGAATGTGAGCGATAAGCAGCTTTCCAAAAACTTCCGTGCTGTTTCGAAATAGACACTGCTGTGCTCATTTACTCGACGAAGTGGAGCGCGTTTGAATGTTACGGGGATAAGAGATAATAGACATGTAGCATTCCTTCTATATGTGGCTTTCTTTTTAGATGTGTGTTCACTGGTTTGCCTGTAACTTCACCGCAAAATTTTACCTTTTTGCCGATGACCCCACCGGATAACAAGCATGAGCGCCTGCGATCAAGATCTCCGCTATTAGCAACACAGATGGAGAGTACGTTACCTAGTGGAAAATACGTGAACGAAAGGAACTGAGAGCTACCTTATGAAGTCTGCAGCAAAAAACTGCACATTTGCAAAGCTACGGACATCCCGTGAATGTGTGGGGCGGACTTTAGCGTGGCCTCGCGGCCGAAATAGAAAATAAAAAGTTTTGGATTAAATGCACGGCGTTTGAGAATCAACAGGTTCACCCGCGTCTGGAATACAACAAACGATTGAGGGCTAGACAAGTGAACATAAAAGAAGGTCCCTATCCCCCTGCGTGTGAGCGCAGGCACAACGTTAGACATGTCAGAACAGGATATCATGCGGTGTTTTGTTATCTATTCATTAGTCCTGACGATACAATAAAACACGAGCTGGAAACCTCGCGAGCTTTGAATGCAGTCTATTTTGGCGTATAACAAGATATGGATGCAAAATCACACCTTAACTTGCAACATCTGTAGTACGTATTGAAGGAAAACGTGACAGCACATTATTATCCAATCTAGTTTTAATTTCCTTTCGAATGGTAAAAATATTCCAACTAAATTGAACTTGTGTGACGTTAACTAGAATAGGACTTAGTTTACATGGGCTTGTAACTCTTAAATATCAGCATTGTCTCTGGCGGGAAAATGTATTTTTTTTCCAACGCATTGCGGTTGTGCCTCAATACGCTCTCTCACGTTGATCGCAGACGCCAATCTGGCAGATTTGTTTCGGTTGATATAAATTTTCGAAAAAATACAAGGTGAACATGACACCAATAAATGTATTCTTATCGGTTTAATAAGACACTGAAAGAGCGAGCTGCACTTTTCTCTCGTTTAGTTTTTTCATACTTTCTCCTACCTCTCGGAGGCAGACGCTGACGCACGATTGTACATGACCCGGACAATTTTGAATAATCAAATACAGAAGCGCAACTTCATGCTTAATATCAATCATTGCATAGTCGCGTCTTGAAGACGCGCTAGAGTCCCCGCGCCGAGAGCAACAGGCCCATTCCACAGAGCCGAAAGCTCCCACACACGGTTGTGGTGGGGTAAAATCTGGTGCTCAACACTAGTTTCGCCGTTGCAAAAGTAGACGGATAGGTAAGTGTGCGCAGTCAAAAGTTGAGAATTCACCCAATCTGCACCACCACCAACCGGCAATGGCACAAAATCGCTAAGCCTACAACTTAGGTAAGACTGAAGCCATGACTAGTCATGTGACGTCAGCACGATGTGCTCACGAGTAACGAACTACTTGCGCTTCGCGGACGATCAGAAGATAGCGGTAATGAGGGCGTGGGAGAAGACACTAGCACATTCCTAACTTGCATCCGACTGCGACAAAACACACAAAAATGGCCACCAACGTCGCAAAAAAGCATACGCCCCATCACTCGGTGCGCATTCGGGAGAGCAAGCATCTGGGTGATGACCATTATGTAAATTGGCGTAAGAATTGACTTATGCATGAGTGGACTGCCTTTGCGCCCTTTTTATGCGACCGCCTCGCTCTCGGCGTTTCGTATTTGAAAGAGGCGAGCATTACGACGTGCGCGAAGTCACGGCGAGAAGGCCCAGCCAGAGCACAGGCATTATGAAACCATCATTTAAAGTGTCATAGCAATGTGTGGAAACGGTTTCAGTCGCTGTTTTAGGCCTGCATTCTTTGTATTCATGGGTACAAGTGAACTTACAGAAGTTATGAGTTCGGTTGTCTTAACCTTTTAACGGTAATACTCAAATAAGCATGGTAAAGGAACAGAAAAGTGAAGGGCTAATCACTTCGCGTAATGGAAACTTCAGAAGGGATCTAAACCCGAATTCCTTTACCGTGAGCATTTTTTAAAGGAAATCGCTAACCTCTGCGTAAAAGAACAAACAAAAAAAAAAACACGAGATTGTAGCAACAGGGTGGACTATGAAATGTTTTGTGTGAAGTCTATCTCCGGACCATAGCAGAGAAATGTGTTCCCTCACCCTATATCTTGGTGTTTGTGATCATGGTCTGTTTGCATTTAATTTCATTTAAAAGTATATTTGTCAACTGAGTTGCAATTGTTTTACGCTCGCTCGAGGCGATTGCTAGTTGGAATTGCTAACAAGGCTTAAGACACTTTGACAATAGTCACGTGATTTTTAAACAATTAAGTAATAAATTAGAAATTGCAAATTGCAGTCAAAAAATTTTCACCACAAGTCGATCAACCTCTTGTAATTAAATGCCAAAATCGCTTAAACCACTTTTAGAAATCTACAGAGAATTGATTTATGGTAAAATTTTTTCTTTATTTGGTTTTGCGGATAACATCCGCATACCAGGGGAGGGAAGAAAGAGATAAAGGCATGATGGCTGACAGAGCCTCCCCCCCCCCCCCACACACACACGCACAAAAAAATTTCACAGTACGAATAAGGAACAAAATTACAAGAGGACGCGAAAGCTTCGCCTTTAAGAGTGGAACACGCGATAGCTAAGCATATAAACCACCGCTCGTTCGCAAGCCGGGCAAGCGCGCCTGCGTGGCCAAGTAGCGTGTCTGGCTCGAAACCGAAGGGTTGTGGGTTCAAATCCCGCCTCTGACTAAAATTCTTAAATTTTTTTCTTAAGACGAATGAATTACTAGTATAGAAAGTGAAATCATTTAAGACGTGCGGTTTTAATCATTACACGCGGTGTTTTAATCACCGCATTGCTTCTGGTGTTTAAAACAAGACGTTAAATGGCATGTTTAAATTAAACTAACTAATTTGACCGAATTCTGAAATAATTAGTTATTAACTTAAAATACCTAAAAACCAATTAGTAGAATTAATTGAACTGGTATGAAATTAAACTAAAATAACATAAAAATGCATTACATGCCCTGTTTTATTTAAAACATTACCGTACATGTGATGTTTTAATCACTCTCATTCCACGCCTGCCGTCACGTTTTATGCGAGCGTTGTTTATTGTTAGAAATTCCCGCGCGAGGTCATGTGGCTGTGACACAGACATGTACAAATTACTCAAAAAAGGTAGTTAAGTTAAGTTACTGAGTATCGACGCCAAAAGTAGTTGGAGTAGAGTAGAAATTACGCATGTGTATAAGTAATTGAGTAAACTACTAACTACTGTAAGAAAGTAGCGAGATATTTTGAAGTTTCTTCCGAAGTTGCTTTTTATATTTTTGGGACAGCAAAATGAACAGCAGTTTTGATCAGTGAAAAACCCTTTGAGCCTGAAATAAATGCAGTCATTTATGACATCCAAAAGAGTTTATTCGCTCGCCGAGGCAATTGTCTTTAAAGTTGTTATAGGAGAGTTTTTCCCTTTTCCTTTTGATGACGTCCTCAGACAAGCTAAACAGACGTTCCACCGTGGCGCTGGACGCAAAGGCAGCGTTCAATTTCAGAGGCAGGCTGTGCAGGGTCGGGTAAGGGTCGGGTAAGCGATGGTCGGCATCTTTGGTGTCCATGACGAAACATGTGAGGCTTGCCTCGGCTAGAGGGTCTTTTATAACAAACTCTTCTCATTTTTTCGTTTTTCTTCGGCAAGTTAAGATTGGTATGACTGGCCTCTCTTTATTCTCACGACGTTCGGAGAGTTCGCCGAGCGAGTGCCCCTCACCGTCAAGGGATCAAGTCTCGCGCCACGACGATGAGATCATCCGGACGACTGCGCGTCTCGCTGCAGTGTTAATGCTACGCCACTGAAAACAAAAAAGAAATTTCTTTTCGACGCTGACGTTGGGTCCAACAAAGGGATCTCCCAAAAGTGACTCGCAATCCTCGCCGGCGACTACGGTATCCTGACGCGCCTGACATGCCTCACAAGTGAAACGTTTTCAACAAGGAGGTCTCCCTGGTGTGGAAGGTCGGAAGGACGCGAAGGATAACGTGAACAAGCATCAGCGCTCGTACAGTTGCAGCTGGAAGCGGGAATCTGCTCCCATGAACAGATTTTCCGTGTCTGCGTTTGTGCGCGGGGGAGTCCAGCTTTGCAAGGGAGTATGCGCTGACGACGAGGTGACCATGGGAACAGGCGCCCAGCTGCGAGGTCATTCCAGTGGCGCCTTCCATGGAACCTACCACTTGAGTCAGAACTCACTAAAGGCACACAACATGAAAACAACAACAACCCTCGGAGTGTTCCCGTGTTTCAAGGTTGCAGCTGGAGGCGCGGCGCCTGCGTGCATTACCGGATTAGGTCAATACACGACCAAGGCTTGTTAAGCATCTCTGCCTGCGTTCATGCGCGCCGGTGTTATGTTTTGGCTGCTCGTCGCCACCTTGGCCCCAGAACGCCTGTGATGCAGTTTCTACCGCTGCCGAGTAAAAGTGCGTGGGAACGGAATGTGAGGGGGCCCCTTGTTCGTGAGTATCCACTTAATCTGCCAGCGTCTTATTTATTTCTGCGCTCAAACTTTTGTGATGAAAAAAAATAGGATTAGATTTCGAAAGTAGTTAGTGATTTCAGTAGAAGTTACCTAAAAAACGTAGTTAAATTAAACTACTATATACCCAAATAAAGTTGTAATTGAACGTTAACAAGTTACTCGAAAAAGTAGTTAAACTACTATAGTTTGAGTAGAGTAGTTGAACTACGTCCAAGTCTGCGTGACATGATGACCCGATCGACTAATCAGCATTTTCCCTTCATAACGCCGACCCCGACGCCGGCATTTCAGCAACACGAGCGCCTTAAAGTAATCGCTTTAATAAATAACATCATGCGCAAAACGCGCGCGAAATATTAAAGAAAACAAGGCATATTAATAAAAAGCATCGAATAATTTAATGCAACTGGGCGTCTGCCATAAAATATGTACAGGGAAAACTGAATACAATCTACACTAAACATTGAAGAGTTTCTTTCGCCCATCATGCATAGTAGGACAGAAACTGCTTCATAAACATTCTTACATAAAGCATGCAATTAATAACATTTCAGCAGGAAACAATATCTGGTTAAAGGTTCACAAAAAGAGTAATTACATAAGTGCACGTGTTCATATAATACCGATTACACGAAAGAAACTTCCATTATACAAATAAAGTAATAAACATCACCTGTCACCAGCACCCATCTGCAATGGTTTTTGAAGATATAAGACGACTGATAAAAGTCTAAATTTATGCATGTTTTGTTTTGAATTTGTTTTTGCTAATTGGAAAGTTAAGGCTTGTTGACTATAATTGGTTCTTATAGATGGCAGTTTTTCGATTTGCATCTTGAAACGTGCATAGAATTATTCGGTATATTTGCATGGAGTAGAGTCTGTTTCTATGTAACCATTGCAAGTGTTTGAAATAATAAATCTGATCTTCTTTCAGCATATTATATTTGAAAAAAGTTGCTCTGTTTTGACATTCATTCTGTCCCCTCTATAATTTTCACATATACGAAGAGATTTTTTGCAAGATAATTAGTTTATTCTAGTTTGTAGCTGTAGTTGTTCCCCAAATCAAAACACCAGAGCTGATTTTGGGGTAAAATTGTGAATAGTATAGTGTTTGTTTAAGCCATGTACTTAATATATTTTGTATTCTGTAAATGCTTCCAGTGACTCGGGATAAGTCGGCTTTCAGCTTAATAAAATGTGTTTTCAAAGACAGGTCCTCTGTAAACCATAAAACTAAAAACATTTTGTTCTGCCACTTCTTTCAGTAGAGTGTCTTCAAATGTTATCTTGTTAGTGCCGTCATCTCGTTTATTCATTGTTTTAAATATTACATACTTGGTTTCACTCGTATTTAAACTTAAGCCATTTGTTTCAAAACATTTAGAAAGTTTTAAATGGTGTTCATTAGCTAATTTTTTCACTCTTGTTTTATTGGTCAGAAAAAAAAACGTTTGTGTCGTCGGCGTACATCATCATCTTAGGCAGCCTGGTATTTCCGTTATATCATTTACGTAAACAAGGAATTGGATCGGCCCTATAACGGAACCTTGCGGAACGTCATGATGCATTTTCATTTTGCTAGATGACGCATCATTTATGCTTATATATCGGTACCGATTTGTGAGATATGTTTCAATTCGTGTTAATGCTACTCCCCGTACTTCATAGTTTTCAAGTTTTTCAAGTAACTTTTCATTTCATTTTATTTCATTTATTTGACCCTTAAATGCCCACAGAGGGCTTTACATAAGGGGGGGGGCAAATTTAAACATTCAAAATATCACAAACAAAAAAAGACTAGGGTGTTAATGAACGCGTGCAAACAGGACGCTAGGTGGTGACGAGAGAGGAAATGGCAGATCTGAAGTTATTGCATTCTGTGATGCTCACAATAGGTTCCGGGAGGTTGTTCCAATCAGTAATAGCCAATTGTAAGGGAGAAAATTTGAATAGGTTAGTCCTAGGCGTAGTCAGTTGAATTTTGAGTGGATGGTCAGTGCGGGGGGAGATATGGGTGGCCGGTGGGCAGTATTCATATTTTTTTAAAGGAAAATTATAATATATTTTGTGCAGGTGGGTAAGACGTGATACTTTTCTCCTGTGTTTTAAAAGGGGGAGGTTTAATTTTGCTTTCATTGCGGTAACACTTGTAGGCTGATGATTGCGGAGAATGAAACGTGTAGCCCGGTTCTGTACAGCTTCCAATTTTTCTTCCAGATACAACTGATGGAGGTTCCAGACAATGGATGCCTACTCGAGTTGAGGA
Organism: Ixodes ricinus; assembly: GCA_037355805.1. Lineage (NCBI taxonomy): Eukaryota > Metazoa > Arthropoda > Arachnida > Ixodida > Ixodidae > Ixodes > Ixodes ricinus. The sequence continues at coordinate 81,646 of JAZHYW010055295.1, read as the reverse complement.
CGGATGAGAGAATTGTATGCGATGAGTGTTGTTTCTTGCGTGGCCTTATAGAGATGGCGCTTTAAAAATCCCAAACTTCTGTTTGCTTTCGCAGATATGTAGTTTATATGAGGCTCCCATGACAAGTTATGGTTAAAGTTGATGCCAAGATACTTGTAAGATGTTACGGCTTCAATTGGTATGGTAGAAAGTGAATAGTCAATCTGAGTAATTTTTTTTTAGTAGTGAAGTTAAGAAATTTTGTTTTGTCAACATTGATCTCCTTTTGCCACTCTCGACACCACGCTTGAATTTGTGACAAGTCATTCTGCAAAAGGGTACAGTCAGTTACACTCATTATTTTTCCATAAATCACGCAGTCGTCCGCGTATAATCTAATAGTGGAATTCAGAAGATCCGGCAGGTCATTTATGTAAATTAAAAACAACAATGGACCCAGCACGGTTCCCTGTGGTACTCCCGATTTAACAAGTTTTTGTGACGAACGATTGCTGTCTATAACAACGTTATGTGTTCTGTTTGAAAGGAAGTTTTCAATCCAGTTTATGATGGACGTTTCTACTTTAAGTTCTTTTATTTTTTGGATAAGACGGCAATGTGGGACTTTATCGAACGCTTTTTTAAAATCAATGAAGATAGCATGAGTTTCATGTTTTTTATGTAGGTTATGGTGGATGTCCGTTAAAAATTCAAAAAGCTGAGATTCACAGGAGTACGACCGCCGGAAACCGTGCTGGTTTGTAAAGAGTATATTATTAACACATAAATAATTTATTACATTAGAATAAACGACATGTTCTATCAATTTACTTACAACAGAGGTTAGAGATATGGGTCTGAAATTGGTAGGGACATCTTTTGCGCCATCTTTAAAAATCGGGACAACCATCGCAGATTTCCGGTCAGCCGGAACAACACCAGAGTCAAGAGATTTTTGAAATATGCGGGATAAGAGCACATTAGATATGTCACTTGTAATCTTGAGCAACTTTGTAGTTATAAGGTCAGGACCGGAAGCCGAGTTTGATGGTAAACTTGATATTAATTTTGAAATTCCGTCATTTGTTACAATGATCTGATTCATTTGGGTGGTTATAAGATATTCTGGGCAGTAAAAGGGTAATGGAAAAACTTCATCAGTGAACACTTCACTAAAGAAATCACAAAACAGTTCACAGGTCTGGGCGGTCGGTAAACTTTTTCCAGCGGCGTCAGTCAAGCTGACCGAGTCCTTTACTTGCTTTGGATTCACAGCGGACCAAAACTTTTTGGGGTATGTTTTCATTATATTGCAAAGATCATAGTTAAAAAACTTATCTTTCGCATTTTTTATTTAATTTTTGCAAGTTAAATAACACTCCTTGTATTTTAACCATGAAATAGCAGTCTGAGACGCCTTTGCGGCACGAAAAAGCCTATTCTTTTTATTTAGCAACCTCTTCAAACATGTTGAAAACCACGGGTTTGAAAACGACGTGTGAATGGTTAGTTTCGGAATAAATTTGTCACACAACTCAAGAAGTTTACATTTAAACAAAATCCAGTTTTCATTCAGAGACCTAGTGTCAAATTCCTCTAAAAACCAAGCTGAAAATAGCGAAAAGTGTTGGTTAATAGCGTCGAGGTTTGCCCTAGAGTAACTGGAAATTGTTTTTGCCCGAAGAGGTTGCTCACATGATGGAATGAAGCGTTCAACATTAATAGATATGTGATCACTTAATGGTTTCATATACACAGTATTTGCAACTAGATCGGGTTTTGAAATAAAAAAGGTCAAGCATGGCTTCACCACGACTGGGTTATATCGTGTTTACAGTATCAAAGACCTTTCTTTTAGATTCCAAAACAAATCAAGTGTGAAATATTAGCTTTCAGTATTTTTAATGCTTTTATCTTTTGGTTTCAATGAGTGCCAAGTATGCAGACTTGTTTTCCTGGAATCTGTATTCGGCATATTGGGCCTTTTTAATCTCAAACTCCCAATGCCATAGCTTTGTCTATTTAGAGTGCGTACGCTATGCTTCGTTTCACCTCAAGTGCAGAAGCAGCCGATTCTACAAGCGCGAGCTTCGGGCTTCTAGCATCCCTGCCAAGCACGCACCATAGAGTTATTACAATAAACGCTAGAGGCTCAGCTGGCGCTAGTGTTTACGGGACTTCCGGTTGCAAATTGAAGCAGACAGCATGCAGTCTACATTTCCAACCTCTCTATGTATTCCTAAGGGAAAACGCGCGTGAATTTTGTCTCTTCGCCGGAAAATAACATTAATAACTTTTGTCATTTCGGTTGTACCGGATAGTATGTACCTTTATTGGTATTGTGAAAGCGTAATTGCTTTAGTTACAGCGTTTTCTTTACCACTGCACGTTGTAAAACTTCGCTCTATTTCAGGCCCAAACCTCTGATGCAAGGAAGGTATGTAAAAACGAACGACGATTCTAAGCAAACTAACGATCGAAAGGAATGCAGAGTGTGTTCAAGGTTTGCTGGCATTTCGGTGGTGCTTATATATTGCTAATATGCCCGTCCTATCATTGGATGAAAGTGACTCCGTCGTGCATCTTTACGATCGGTTAAAAAAACATTCGAACGCAAAAAAAATAAAGCACGTGAGCTACGAAAGATGTGTCTTTTTTATTATTTCCTATGTCGGGCAGTTTTTATGGGGCACCTTCTCTCTGGATCCCCCTATTTGCAAAGATTTGGAGCGTGCGGGTGATGATTTCAACACAGAACAAGCATCTTCGCACATATTCATGAGCAGAAAGAACAAACCAGTACTTATTTATTGCAAATCTGACTATATTACGTGGCTTTCAAATTATTTTGATCGTCTGCATGCACAAGGAGTTACTTATCCAGTGTTACTGCGTAGTTCTTGCCGTCTCTCTTGGTTTTCCAGATGTCCTTCGTTCGTTTGGCACGTATATCCCCCATGCTGGAAAGCGTCGACGCCGTGTTTAACAGTGTCCGACAGCGCACATAAATACACGTACGAAGCGGTTGTAGCACCTTTTTTCATGGGGAGGAAGAAGTTTTCGCTTCGGGCGGACATGATTTTCTCAAAGCTCCACCAAAACCAGTTTCTACATACCGTTCGGGGGTGTCAGCCCCCAGCGCAACCCCAATCTTTGAGGAGAATGCCATGGGCAATCAAGAGACCCTCGGTCCACCAATACTGAACCCGGCGGGGTTCATATCGGAAAATTCGGAAATCGAGGAGATGGAGTCAGCGGTAAGCCTAACATTCTGGCACCTGCGGGCCCCAGACCCCGGCAAATGCAACGCAGTCACCGACGTCTGATGTCACGACTATTGACATACAACTTGACACGGGACTTCTCGGGCATCTGGGAATTTCAAAAGAAGACGGAGGAAGACTGATAACTTAACTTCTGGTCCACTACGGGCAAGGGACCTTGAATCAAAGAAGCGCAATCCCACAAGACGTCCCAAACGAAGGGACAGCAACCCAGCCAACGCCCGACTGCAAAATGGTCTACCATCCACCTTCGAATTATTTTCCGGCATTGAACGACCCGCAAGGTAAAAAAAACGCTTTTCTCGGAGTGTCGCAAGCTACGCTTACCGGTGAAGGAAACGGCTTTTTAGACCATGTTTCCCAGCTAAACAATTGGCAGGTGAGCAGAAACAAGCGGTGACGCAAACGAGCTACGACGCCAACAGAAAATCTAGATGTGAAAGTGTTCAGATGAGACCGACGAAAGGACAAAAGGCCAAGCACCTACACAAACGGTGGTACTCAAGCCTATATGCCGCGAGGATGTAAAATTATTCGGATCAAGAGAGATTAAGAATGCTGTGGAAAAAGGGGGAATTACGTGCAGGGAAGAATATAGGATACAAATCCAACCCAGGACAAACACGATCGCAATAACCATACGCAACGAACAGACGACAGAGAAACTCCTTAAAATCACAAAACTGAACAAGAAAGACAAAGCATACGCCCTGCGACCATACAAAGCCATGGGAAATAATCACAGTAGAGGGGTAATTTATCTCAACGGAGATGCCAGTGAAGAGACTCCCGAGATTCTGTTAGCCGATCTGAAGTGCCAGACGGCCAAAGTCGTTTACACCAGGCTTATGGGAAAAGATTGTAATGCTGTAGTCATCGATCACCTTCGAGGGCATCCGGCTGCCTAAAAAGGTGGTCTTCTCTAGACAAATTTTCAACGTGAAACCCTACAGACCACGACCGATCGTGCGCCATAACTGCAACGGCCTAGGTCATATGACGTACGTCTGCCCCTGCCACGAGCGTCGATGTGGATGTTGTGGCTACATCCACGAAGAGGATATGGAGGACTGCAAAAGGGAACCGCAGTGTCGAAAATGCAACAGACCCCATGTCGCTACGAGCAAGGACTGCCCCAAGCGCAAGATCCCAGGGAATAAATCTTCACAGCTAAGACAACCACTGCGGCCGCAGAGGACTAGCTATGCGGATACGATTAAAGTAGTCGATTCGGCACAATCCACGGTCCAAGTCAACTGTTGTGACCCGAGCGGTTCACAAGAACGGGCTTCAACGGACTGGGTTCCAGACTGGGCCAAGATAATCGCCAATGAAAACAAGCCGAACCCGCAGCCGCAGCTGACTGAAACGAAAGAGAAAGACACGGCACGGGTGGACGAACGGTACGCTACCAAAGCCGCACTAAAACGAATAGAAACCAAGGTAGACACAGGATTCGGCGTCATATTCCAAGTGCTAGACGAAATCCGCAAAGACTTATATGGACTGAAGCAAGACCTACTGCCTGGACGCTAGAACCCAAATGATTGGACGGACTACCACGAAAAAGACCCGGATCACTCAATGGAATTGCTGCTCTTTCCAGGCCCGAGGAACAGAACTTAAGCTCCGCTTTGAACGCGAATCCCCGCCTCAGGTTTTACTCCTACAAGAGACCAGAACGCCCCACATGACGCTACCGTGCTATAACTTCTACACCGTACCTACAATACGAACGCGTCCTAGTTATAGGGAGAAATGCCCCATGGAGAAAAAAGGCTGGGCAGCTGTGCGTGTACTTAGACACATCCTTCAGGCACAACTGGACACATCAAAACTCTGTTCAGAAGAAAGAGAGGTGGTTGCGATGCGACTTAAAAATGGCAAGCAGCGACTTGTGGTGGCCTCAATCTACATTAGACCCAGTGGCATCATGAGGGTCAGCGGCACCCGAAACGGTAGCCCGCCACGACTCCTCCCCCCCCCCCCGCTTGCCCGTGGCCCGCCGTGAAATCCCCGCCCCTCCGTTTTCCCGTGGCCAGCCGCGACTCAACCCCCCCCCCCACCCGGCGTGGCCCGCCGCGACACCCCCTGAGTGCTGCACCCGGGGCGATCCGCCCCCCCCTTGTGACACCACTGATTAGACCTAAAGCCAAACCAGAAGAAGGAGAAACAAAAAGCTGGATCCGCGAGCTGTTAGAGCTGGCCGATAAAGATCAGCTGGTCGTCGGAGGTGATTTTAATGCACAACATAGGGATTGGGGTTACCGTATTAACACCAGGAAGGGTAGGGACATCGCCGAAGCCATGGAGGAGATTGGGCTCACACTACGAAACGAAAGTGGTGTTAAGACCAGGCTAGCCAAGCAAGCCCGGCATACATGACACCACTCTTGACCTAACGTGGGCCTCAAAGTCCCTGCCTCTCCGATGGACTCCTTGGAGGGACAATCTAGGCAGCGATCACTACCCCATAGATGTTACCGTAGAGCAGCATAAGGACGGCAGGACCAAAGAAGCACGACCGATCATCCGATGGGACCACTTCAGGGAGATACTACTACAGAACCTTGACGAGAAAAACAGCCTTGAGGCAAGCATCCAGCAGGCGATGTCAAAGGCTCGGACGACAGTCATGGTCAACCCTGGAGACCCAACACCAGACATGCACCTCTTAAACTTGTGGGCTAGCAGACTGCAGGCCTTGCAACGTTTCAGAAGAAATAGAACCACACGACACAAGGTTAAGCTCAATCTAGCGTCGGCAAAAGCAACCAGGTACAGCAAATAACTCAACCGACGCAAGTGGAGGTCTCACTGCGAGTCCTTTAATGCAAGAACCGGACTCGGCAAGGCCTGGCGCACGTACCGCGGCATGGAAGCGAAGAAAAGACGCACAAGAAACGCAGCGCAGAATCTTGCACTTCGGTTAAACATAACGGAAGACGAACTTGCCACCCAAGCCGCTCAGCTATTCTTCCATCAGGCAAACCTGCATGACAGAACGATGAGGGACAACCAAAGAGGTTGGAGGGTTCGACCGCCCAAAAAACCTGGCATGGATGAAGCGATCATCATGGGTGAGCTCCTAGAGGCAGTGCACACGACCAAAACGAACAGTGCACCTGGGCCTGACGGCGTCACTTATACGGCTCTCAAGAACCTCCCGGCTGCAGCTAAAGAGAGCTTACTTGAAGAGTACAACCGAATATGGGATACAGGGGAGCTGCCCAGCCACAGGAAGCTGTCCTGGGTCACACCTATACCCAAGCCAGTAAAACCGCAAGATAAGATTGAAAACTTCAGGCCGGTCTCACTGACATCCAACATATGCAAAACGATGGAGAAGATAGTACTGCGTAGAATTCAGTGGTACCTGGAGACTTATGACAGACTTGACGCCAGGCAGACTGGTGTCAGGGAGGCAATGGGAACCCAGGACAGTCTAAAACTCCTTTACGAGGAAGTGATGGCCGACAAAGATGCGATAGACCCAAGGCTTATTGTAGCATTGGATATCAAAAAGGCATTTGATGAGGTTCCTCACTGGGCAGTCATTCATGGTTCCAAAGACTGTGGTATGAGGGGTAAAACGCTTTGGTTTATACGTAGCTTCCTCACAGACAGAAAGTTTTGGAGTGAAAACCGGAGGAACAAGGGGACCAGAGATGTCCAACAGCAAGGGGGTCCCGCAAGGGGCTGTAATATCACCAACCCTCTTTAACATGGTGATGGCTGGTCTCCCAGCCAGACTCAGACGCGTTACCGGCCTTGGATTTACTATATATGCCGACGACATTATATTATGGACAAAGGAAGGAGCAATGGCTAACCAGGAGCAAACCATGCAGCAAGGGATAGATGAAGTCCTCGAGTATCTCCAGAATGTCGGCATGCAAGTGTCGCCTGAAAAGACTCAATTCATGGTCGTGGCCAGGCCTAGAGATCATCGAAAAGGCGTCGCGGACCAAGTAGACTTACACATTCAAAGACAGAAAATAACGAGAGAAAAGCAAATAAAGATACTCGGCGTGACGTTCGAAGAAACCGCCCGCAGTACGAGATGGTTGCGAGCTCTGCAAAAATCATGGGGGCAGACTCTAAAGCTCGTGCGAAAGACGACATCAAAGTCCTGGGGAGCCGATGAAGACACAATCAGGATTTTGACAAACGCGCTACTAACGGCCAAGGCGCTATATAGCTGTAATTGGCTCAACCTAACCAAAACGCAATGGAAGCGATTAGAACGACTAAATCACCGCACCATGAGACTTGTCATAGGACTTCCTAATTATACAGCCTTGAAAGACCTAAAGAATAATGCAAGAATGAACCAGATCCAAGACCGGGCGGAGGTGCAGAGCATAGCGCACTTTCAAAGGCTTGAGAGAACGAACCACGGCAGAAAGCTACTTGAAATCATGGGCTACGGGGCAGAGGGGAGGCTTCCATTGGAAGACCCAGCACCACCGTGGCAAGACACAAAGATCGTTGATCATCGACCCCTTCCCAGGGCGCATAACCAAGGACGCAGAGCACGGGCGGCAACACAACACGCTAAATGGTGCGACGAACACGCGCACGAAGAGGAAATAAGATACACGGACGCATCTGAGACAGAAATAACCACGGCCACGGCTTGGATCGACCCCAAGACAGGGAGAGAAAGCACCACAAGACTACCAGAGAACTCCTCCGTGCGCGAAGCAGAACTCAGGGCAATCCTTGAAGCGACCATCGATATACTGAAAAATACGGAAGGACCAAGGAGAGCGAGGATTTTTACTGATTCACAAGAAGCACTCCGGGCGTGTCGAGACAGCAAACCGAAAAGCAGAACGGCCAAGAGAATTAAAGCGATTGCGAGAGAGCTAAGAGCGAAGGGCATCGTGCTGACATTAGAGTGGATTCCGGACCATGCGCAGATTCCCGGGAACGAGTGGGCTCACCGAGTCGCAGCGGAGGCAGCCAGCAGCAACAGCTCCGCGACAGGCTCAACCACTCAGGAGGACAACGAGGAAACGGAAGACCCTGTAGAGAACGCCGAACTAGCAAGACAAGCTAGAAACGCCTACCTCAGGGGACTCGTACCGACAGAGGAAGACCCACTACCAAATGGATACCGAAGATGCGAAGCGACCAGACTTCGCAGAATCAGAACTGGCACTGCAGTAACGCCCGCCAAACTGGCAGCCTTTGGGCTACTGAAGGAAGAAGACCCATCTGCAAGGCATGCGGAGAAAATAAGGCGGCAGGTATGAAGCACTTACTGTGGGAGTGCAAAGGCCTGGAAGACCACAGAAAAACGGCGTGGGAAAAATTACCCGCTCAAGACCAACCAAGGAGGCTTAGCGACTGGACTTACCCCAGAGGCCAGGACCAGCACCGAAATGCGATCCCAGACTCCCTGGTTGAATTCATCAGGGAATTTGGGGCTCATCAATTCATTTAAAAGCACCATAGTCATCCACATCCCCTCCTTATAACCCTCCACCCCCACCCTTCATCTCAGAGCACACCACTCATAAACGGGAATCCTATCAGATATAATACAAATGTTCTCTCTCTCTCTCTCTCCTTTTTTTCATGCCACGAATTTCAAATAAAAATGCTGTAACTGACCAATTATTTCGTCTGCATGATTGAGAAATATTCGAAAGTGCCTAGTACGTACAAATTATTCGTGATATTTGCTCTTATAATCGAGCGCAGTGAAAAAATGCACCCGCTTTTTCCCACAGAAATGCATTACCGGAAGTGCATTTCTGACTGCTCGCTGCCTGCTCCAAAATGCAACAGCACACTAGCGCCACCTGAACCTCTAGCGTTTATTGTAATAACTCTACGGCACGCACGCTCGTGAAGAACAGGCACTGTTCCGGGTAACATGCTCGCACTTGTAGGATCGTCTGCGTCTGGGGTTAAGCTGAAACGAAGTATAGCACGTAAATTTGTGCTTAATTACCGCAAACGTACTGTTTTGACATCCAAGCCAACCTATTTGCTTGTTTCTCTCGGTCAGGGGGTGCGAGGGCACCCGTGAGACGCGCCCATCTAATGCTTGCATCGAGCTTAAAGTGGCAGTGCAGTAGCTTACGGTAGCTTACACGCGTGCATCAACACGTGCTCACACTTGAAAAAGGAGCGTCTTAAAAAAACTAAAGAAAGTTTCAATACTCAAACGAAAAATACAGCTCAAACGTTCAGATTCTTCAGTTATTCGCTGCCTCATCATTTGTCATCGTGACATTTTGGTGGAGGTGCAGTGTAGTGCATTCCATGCCAGTGAAACGTACCCCTCAAAAAATTTGTAGGGTTCAATCATTTTCAAGCTCTGGAAAGCTAATCCCCGTCAACGAACCCAAAGCCCGAGCCAGCCGCCGCAACCAAGGCCAGCCTCCGGAGTTCTGTCATCTGCCAGAGCAGCCGAGGAAGGCGAAGACGCCTGCGATGGGGACCGAGTTGCAGCAGGCTGCAGCTCGCCTTTCCGTCGTTTACCTTCTCTTGGTGCCTTGGACGCCGGCACCGTTTTACGACGAGATTCATGAGGTCGTTGAAGACTGGCTGAACCAGTGCGGCCGAGTGGCGCGGCACAACAACTGGACACCAGAACAGAACCTGCAGAACATCTACTTTTCATTAGAGGGCACAGCTAGAGTTGGTTTGAGAACAACAAGCCAACGTTAACATCGTGGGATGTCTGCAGGAGCGAGTTGCTGCGGTCGTTCACCACTCAATACCGACGGGAGAAGGCAGAGTACCTTCTTCAAATGCGAGCCCAGGGCCCAAACGAAACCGTCTCGAGCTTTGTTGAAGACGTCTTTCGCCTGAGCTGCCGTGCCGGCCCATAGGTCACCGGCGACAAGAAGTTGCGGGTTCTCATGCGCGGGGTGCGCTCTTAAAAAAAGGGGTATCGATAGTCTTCTCTAAGGGCAGGAACGCTCTTGTAACCTATGTTCCTTTAGAAAGGGAGAAACTTTCGTCCCAGAAGCAGGAAAGCATATAGTTCCGCCGTCGCCTGCATCTCATCATGGCGGCCCTGAATCGAGAAAATCGAGCTCAATAAGGCTTAACGGGGACGCTAAGTCTCTTGTACGGTACGAGAGGAGCAGCTAATAAAACCGTAACACGGGCTTTTCGCGAACTGTGTTTATTTCCGTAGCCAGATTCCCCCGCAGGTACAGAAACTTGCGTTTCGAAAGCAGTTACTCAGTCTTCTCGTCGTCAGCACTGCGATGTTAAACGGAGACAACCCATATCCAGTTACTTCGCGCACTTTATGTCTTACCTTTGCTGTTCCTCGAGACACAATTCCTTCGTCAACCGCACGTCACCGAGGAATGGCAAACCAATCCGCGAAACCAAAATCCGCTCTCAAAAGAACAAACTCGAAGCCGCTGTTTATCGCGTAGCGTGAAAGAAGGTTAAATCGCTTGCCACCAGATGGCAGCGTCAAGCAGAGTAATTGCAAGTAGATAGGCTAGGTGCCGCTAGGTACCACCCAATTCATGTTCTACAAATAATATTTGCATTTTCTCGGGCCATCGTTACCTTCGGAATCTTTTGGAACCCCTACCATGCACAGATATAGACACATCACACATACTATAAGCATCAGGTGAGCATACATTGAGCGCATACGCGGCACATACGAACATCAATACAACGGCACACTAACCCTAACACTACACCCGAGCTCTGCGTTTCCGTCTTCCATACTGGTAGTTTTGAACGTACAGAAATTCTCGGTGACTGCCTAAGCAATATAAAATATTCCCAGCATGCTAAATCTTTTCCAGCAATGTCATACCTTTGAAAGCATCTTAAATGGCTCACGGGAAGAATCTCTTAATATAATGCAAACGCTGGATCATGCCGTAATTTTTTGAAAGCCAATAAATCAAGCCACTCCAATGCGGTTCGAAGCCAGGAGTTTGTCCCTGCACGATACATTGTAGCCTGTATTTCTATTGTAGTGTTTATTTTTCTATTTGTGCTGTTTGCGCAGGGCTGCAATTGCCGTCTTCAATAGACCATTTGCTTTATTACTAGGGGTGTGCGAATATTGAAAATTTCGAATACGAATCGAATACGAATAAGACAAAAAACGGGCTTTGAATATCGAATCGAATATCGAATATGTGTCTAGTAATGAAAAATTGCTAAACAAGAGGTAACTGCAGGTTTGATTGCCTTTTTGATATAAATCAATGCAACTCCATTTTACTGGGCTGCAGCAGGCTAAAGATACTTCTAGTAATGCACTCATTACAAATTATCGTGTAGGAACATTAACTGCTCAACGTGTTCAGAAAGTAAGCGCTTTCTACGCGCCGTGACAACACTTCCGCCAGTAGAAAGACCCTTTCACTCAGGAAACTTGGGAAATTTCCTAAAGTTTGAGGAAGTTTGATGAACAGTGTTGCCCGGCTGCTACACGAATATTTCGAATTTTAGGAATCAAATAATTTTGAAGGTAGTTTATTTTTGATTTTATAGAATGGTTACCAAGGTTTATACCATAAAAAAGCGAAAATATGCGCTTTTAACGCTTTCATTAGTTAATAATGTGAACCAGTGATGCCGATAAACACAACAAATCTTGCACATTTCCTCCGCCTAATAGAATCAACTAGTTTTTTTTTTTTATTTTCGTGCATGCACACAAAGTTCAATTTCAGTCGAACTTTTGTTGAACATCACGTTGAAAGTTAAAAAATGTCAAACTCGGTCGAACTCGAACCTGGGAAGGTTCGCGATATCCCTAGTTTTGACTGCGTGGGAGTGGCAGGAGGTTTTGTCAAAGGCAATGCAACGTTCTGCTCGCACCCAGCTTTTTCTTTCTTTAATTTTCAAACATTTATATTAGCTAACACTCTCGAGATTTATTTTATATTTATATTTCACTCTCGAGGTTTATTTTATTGTGTCAATTTATAGAACGCGCAATTATATCACATATTGCTATAAAAGTGACACACAACAAAGGGCTTGCTGAAAAAGAAACCGAAACTGATCTTGTCTTGCTGTCATCGGACAGGTAGAAACGGAGCAGACCGATAGCGCACGCATCATACGCCTTCCTCAGTGAATAAACATATTCATAGGGGAATGCGTGGCAGGCAGATTATTCGTTACTTCCTCGAATATTCGCAGTTTGTGCGAATATTCGCCATTTTCCCCGAATATTCGGCTTTGGCCGAATATTCGGGAACTTCCGAATATGCAATTTTCGAATCGAATACGTTTCGAATAAGGAAAATATTCGATTCGTATTCGAAATTTCGAATATTCGCACACCCCTATTTATTACCCAAGCATCAAGGAGAATACAGGGATTGGTGTTCAACGCGCCACACGCGCACGCCTTCTCCGTATAAAAGATTCGAAGTAAATAACCAAAATAAAGCGTTGACGAACGCGCGTGCAACATACAATTTGTTTTAGGTTTTTGCTTTAGAAAATTTACTATACTTCGTTTCAGCTTTGGTTCAGACGCAGGCAATGATACAAGCGCGAGCTCCGGGCTTTCAGCGTCCCTGCCAAGCACGCGCGCTCGTGCAATGCAAGCACTGTTCAGGGCCACACGCTCGCGCTCGTAGCATCGGCTGCGTCTGGACCCAAGCTGAAACGAAGTATACTGCTGAGGCCAGCACCTGCGGCGCGTGGAACACCAATCCCTGCATTCCCCTTGATGCTTGGGAAATATAGCAAAAGGTCTATTAATCTTTGTAGAGCGGATATTCACTCAGCTGGAAGTGATGCTTCACGGGCAGAGAAATCGCTTTTAGACCACCTTGACTGCAGTCAAAGCCGCGACTTGCGGCAGGTGTTAAGTGTACGGAGCTACGCCGTGGCAAGCACGAAACCTTCTAGCGCTCATCCCAGCGCGCCACCTGGAGGGCAGTTTCTCCAGGAACCGTAGTATATTTAAACAGCAAAATAAAGGGTAGCTCTTTTGTTTTACCTACTAATCTTTTTAATGCTAAAATTCCACACTGTAGATATACGTACTTTCCGTCATAATTTCGTACTGTTCAGTCCTTTTCCCAGAGCGAAATCGCTCTCGGGGAGGAGACAACCGAGGCACATTGGCCCCTGTACGATAGGAGCTTACTGTTCAGACCAGCGTTCCAACATGACTATCCGCACGTCGATCGATTGCACCTAATCCCTCAAGTGGTCTTGAACGTTTTAATGTAACGTGGAACGTCAACCTGCGACTCCTCGCCCCCTCCGATCACGGCCCAACCAGCGGCATCAATGCCTGACAGTTTACGTCATATCATCTTGTTATTACACCACTGATACGCGAAAACACGGTCACATCGGCGATAATTCTAGACTTCTGTTCACAACCCACAACACTGCCATCACGATGTTGCTGCTATGTTGCTGACACGCAGAAATACCGAACCACGTTGAACACCGGTGGGCACTCGGCATCAGAAAACAGAACCGAACTCAGCACGGATGGCATCCAGGCAGCCGGCAGCAAAACCTGCCTGTCTTGGACGCAGTTCCTGCGATTTCCATAACGTCGAAAATGTCGACACAGTTCCGCGTGGTTCCGCTACTCTAGGGCCGCGTGGGTCCCGAAGGTCCCGCAATCCGGAGACGGCCATCTTACCCACTGTACGTTGCGCTGCTGGCACTGCTCCGGAACTTCGCTGTTTCTAGCGGCTTCGTTTGCTCGTTTGATAAAATTAGTGATAAAAACGTCAATGCAACCGAAATGTTCTGCACATTTGGACTAGAAGACGGAATTACAGGCGGCCTTCGCTACCGCTGAAGCTCAATCAACTCAACAACATTTATTAAACAAGTCCGCGACGTGATCTAAAAACGAAACCGAAAAAAGATGAGTCCGGAGGGCGAAAGCTCTCTCCCGTCTGCCTGGAGAAGGAGAAAACGTTTCGTTCCTCCTTTTTTTCGTGTCCGCTTGGGGGCGCGTCAGTAGAAGAGAGGAAGACGCGCCGTTCAAAACCTTTTTTCTCATTTTTTCTTAGAGTGCGAGAGACGACATATTTGGAGACCTCGTTTGCAAAGCGCCGACCACGGTCGAAGCCTTCGTCACGGGGGCAGCAAACATCGAGCGCTCCCTCCAAGCGCGCGCGTCCCACTATCAGCGATATCCAGACGTCGCTGCATTCACCCTGTTTTACGGCGAAACCGCGGCTGCTACCCCGGACATCCGCGAAATTTTCTGGGACGTCGTCCGGGAGGACCTCAGAAAGTTGCTGCCAGCCGTTAGTTGTCCTGCGACCCTCTCCATCGCCAAGGATGTGCGCGAGGAAGTCCAACGGGGGGTTCAACCTAAAGTTTTCATCAACACGACGACACAGGAGGAATCGACGTTAAGCTACACTACCTTCCCCCGACGACAGCTGCAAGCTAACGGCCAAGCCACGGCGCCGCCCCGACAAGACACTCCGATGCCGCAGTATCCTCGACACCCGGAAGGGCAAGTGTAGTAGGCCTGCCCGGAACGACCCTCGCCGAGGAAGACCGACGTGTGGAGGACGGCAGATCGACGCCGGTTGTGCCTACCACTGCGGGGAAGCCGACCATATCTACCGCCGTTGCCCATACCGGCAACTAGGGCTGCGCGGTTTCTAAACGAACGACCCACGTCCACGCTACGGTGAGCGACAGCGGGAGATCGAAGAGTACCTCATACGACCTCAGTCTTCCCTACCTGCACCACGGCGCGGGTTTCGGTCGCCGTCGCCACGACGTCCAGCTTCGCCGATGCACCGACCCCGTCGTGAGAGTCCGTCGCCCTTGTCACGCCGGGAAATCTAAGCGCGGCAACCCCTGGAGGTGCAGTTGCTGTAGACCGACGATGTAAAGAGCTTCCAAAAACGCCGGAGGCCTCCCGCTCGACCGACGACGAGCATCGGAGCGGCGCTGCTGCAGCGGTGCCCAAAAGTTTCAACACAACCATCAACGGCCGCTACGCGTCGGCACTTGTGGACACCAGAGCAGACTACTCCGGCTTGAGTGGAGGCTCTCATGCCTTCTTCGGAAAGTGACAACGCCGTGGGAAGGCATTCCGATAGAAACTGCCACTGGGCAACCCCTCCCACCAGTCGGGATTTGCACTGCTCGCTTCAAAATCTACGTTGAGACGTCCCCCTGAAGTCCCTCGTTCTGCACGACTGTGAAAGGGACGTTATCGTCGGAATGGACTTCCTCTACGAGTCTGGCCCCGGCACCGCTCTCGGAGCATACCGGCTGATGCTACGGAAACCTGCTCCACCACCGTAGAAACCCAAAACAACGTCACGTGCGCTCCGAGTCCTCTCAAACCACGTAAAACGTACCGCCGTGGTCGAGTGTTTTTGTACCCGTCCGGATCGATGAAGCTTTCTGCGGCGAAGTTCTGCTTAAGGAAAGCCTCCAGTTGCTTCTAGAAAGAGGAATCGGTGTCGTACAAGGAGTAAGAGAAATTCAAGACTGGCGCGCCATAATCCTGGTTACAAATTTCCGAGAGAGAGAGAGAGAACGTCAGAAAAGGAAGAACAGCGAGGTTAGCCTAGGTTAAAGTACTCGTGGGCTACACTGTTTTGGGGAGGGGATTGTGGGGTATTAAAAGAGAATGGAAAGGATAGTAAAACATATAACAAAAACACGTCTAAAAAATAGTGACACGAAAGCACAAAGTATAAAACATATTACTAATAAAGAACGTGTGTCCTTTAGAGGCAGAAGTTCAGCCGCGTTTCCTTTAGGAAACGCAGAAAAGCTTTCATGGCCCTCGCTGCATGCTGAGGGCTGTCCCAGGTGCCGAGCAGTTTCATGACAGAAAACGGTCGGTTGCCTAGTTGCAACAACGTACTCTTGAGGTCTTCTCTTTCCGCGTCATAGATTTGGCAGTCGCACAATAGGTGAGCAATTGTTTCATCACATTCACACGTTGGACACTCCGATGTTCTGGCTTGCCCGATGCGGTGGAGGAAGGACTGTTTAAGCGACACCAAGCCGGAGGCGATGTATGACTGCCTCTGTCCTCCGGGAAAGATAACGTGAAAGTTGAAAGGTAAGATTTGGGTACAACGCGTAGAGGGGAGCATAATGGCAGGAGACATCGTGCCACAGTCTTCTCCTTGCAATGCCGGCGTGACGATTGATAAGGCATGCAATGTCATTCCGACAATACGGAACTGTAATAGTTGCATCTAGAGAATTGGCTGACTTCGCATCTGCATCTGCAGCCTCGTTTCCAGGTAAACGACAATCACCTGGTATCCATTGAAACTGGATAGTGTGTCCCCTGTATGAAACACTGCATAAGAAGGGTCATTATTTCGAAAACCACTTGGTCACTTTGGCCGCGTCGCAAAAATTCTGATATTGCTTAGAGGGCCGGCTTGGAATCAGAAAATATTGTCTAGGAGTGGGACAATTTTGTCAAGATGATTTGAAGTGCTTGATGAATTGCCACTAGCCCTGACACCGTAGATGAAGTTATGTGGCTTAGTTGAATCGCACGGTTGTACAGTGACTTGGAATGACTACACAGCAAGTAGAACTATATGAGGTACATGAGCCGTCGGTGTAGACATGTGTTCTTGAGAGATTGTTACCGTAAATATGAGACATAGTAGCCTGTAATATCACGACCATTGGCATATTTGATTTTTTCTTGATACCAGGAATATCAAGTTTGACATCTGGTTCCGGAAATCTCCACGCAGGCATCGTGCAAACTGTGGCTTGTGTAAGATCTCCAGGCAAGTATTGCCGTACCTGGGACAGCGCCTTGGAGTAGCTTGAGTTTGAACGTGCAGATTTTATGGTGGCGAGAGAGGGATCGTCACGTTGAGAACGTGACGATGTTCTCATGTTGAGCACGAGAACAGCCGCAGTACCTTATGAAAGGTATCGCCGTGCAGCACATCGACGAACTCCTGAACTCAGCCGCAATCGCTGCACTTTCAGAAGAGCCGACTTCATTGCAGCACGAGAGAACGCCGCCCTCAGAACTTGACATCGACTCGAAGCTTCCAGCTATTGAACGAGGGCGGCTGCTTTATCTTCTGAGTGAATTTGGCGAATGTTTCGCCTCAACATCAAGGGTGCGACAGACAACGGCAGCGAAGCACCGCATCATTACTGATGACGATGCGCTCCCTGTCCACCAGTCGCCGTACTGAGTCTCCTTAAAGGAAAGTAAAGAGATTTAAAATGAAGTCCATGAAATGCTCGACGATGACATCATTCAACCCTTAAGAAGTCCGTAGGCGCCCTTGTCATTATTGTAAAGAAGCACGGAACCCTGAGGTTCTGCGTGGACTATGGTCGACTGAAATTTGCGACCAAGAAGGATGTCTATCCACTCCCTCACATCGACGATACGTTAAAATGACTGCGCCACTCCCGATATTTTTCGTCGATGAGCCTGAAGGGGAGCTACTTGCAGATTGAAGTCGACGAACGCGAGCGCGAGAAAGCTGCTCTGGTCACTTCCGACGGACTGTACGAGTTCAAAGTGATGAAGTTCGGACTTTGTACACCCTAGCAACCTTCCAGAGTGTCATGGACACTGTGCTAGCAGTTCTGAAATGGCGGAGCTGTCTCGTTTTTCTGTACGATGTCGTGGTATTTTCTTGGAATTTCGACGAACACCTAAGGCGACTCCGAGCCGTGCTTCAAGCCATCAAGACCGCCGGTCTGTCACTCAAACCGACAAAGTGTCGGTTCGCCTGTGATGAAATAAAGTTACTTTGCCGCTTCGTGAATAACAAATGTGTTCTTCTTGACCACGAGAAGACCCGCCCCGTTGCTGCATTTACGCCGCCATCTGACAAGAATCTCGTGAGATGTCTGGGGCTCTGGGACTAGTACAGGCGGTTTGTTCACGACTTCACCAAGCTGTCCCCACAGCTGACTCACCTCACGAAGTACGCCGTAAAGTTTGATTGGACAGAAGACCACTAGCTGTCATTCGATCAGCTCAAACGAAGACTCCAGACGCCCTGGATTCTTGGCCATATCGACCAGTTTGCTGAAACAGAGAACCACACGAACGCAAATAACACCGGACCTGGCGCGGTACTAGACAAAATGCCGTACGGGGCAGAGCGAGTCATCGCATTTGCAAGTTGGGCGATGTCTAACGCAGAAGAAAAACTACTCAACGACTGAAAAAGAATGCCTTGATGTCGTCCGGGCAATAACAAAGTTACACCCATATTTGTATGGAAGTCCTTTTTGAGCGGTCAAAGACCATCACTCGCTCTGCTGGCTCGCGTATTTGAAGGATTCCTCCGGACGCCTCACCCGGTTGAGCCTATGACTGCAGGAGTTTGGCATGACCGTGGTGTACAAGTCCGGCCGGAAGCGCAATGACGCCGACTGCCTGCCAAGGGCCCCCGTCGAGACCTGTCCGGCCTGCACCAAAGACTATATTGATGAGTGTTTCCTCGGCGCTCCAAATGTCAGCTATATGGCAGCACTCCAACAACACGACCCTGAGCTGCGAGCACTCAACGAACACCTAGAGGGACAAACGAGTACTGTTCCCTGTCCTTTCTTACGAATCCTGCTTACCCTCTTCATACGGCAATGGGTGCTGTACAAGAAGAACTTCGTCAACAACAACAACACTGCGTGGCTTTTTGTTATTTTTTCGAGCCTTAGAGAAAACATCTTCCAAGGATGCCATGACAATTCAACGGCTGGGCACTTTGACTACAGCAGGACGCTCGCCAGGGTTCGGGAAAAGTACTACTGGCCAAAGCTACCGAAGACCGTTCCCCTCTACGCTCGATCATCTCACGAGTGTCAGCGACGCAAGAAACCACCGACGTAGCCGTCGGGACTTCTGCATCTGATTGCTCCCCCGTCCATGCCGTTCCAGCAGATTGGAATGGATTTACTTGGCCAATTTGCCGTCAACGTCTTGAAACCACTTGATAATAGTCACCACATATTAATTAATGCGATAAGCCGAAACAAAAGCCGTTCTTCAGAGACTGCTGTGGAAGTCGCCAAGATATTCATCGACTCGATCGTCCTCCGGATCGGCGTTCCGAAGTTCTGATTACAGATCATGGGTCATCGTTCATGGCGCAGCTGACGCAAGAGATCCTCCGCATCAGTCACACCAACCGTATGCGAACCACAGCGTACCACCCTCAGACTAATGAGCTGACGGAACGCTTAAACAAGACCATCGCCGTCATCATGTCGATATACGTCGACGTCGAATACAAGACTTGGGACTAGGTCCTGCCGTACGTCACGTTCGCCTACAACACAGCGGTTCTAGAGACCACTGGTGTTACACCGTTGCAGCTGGTCCATGGTCGCAAGCTGACCACGATGCTTGACGCCATGCTACCTCTCGAGCCAGCTGGCGACGGAAGTGTCTGCGCCCATGTGGTTGCGCAACGAGCAGAAGAAATCCGCCAGCTCGCCCGAGTCCCGATCGAAGAGCAGCAACGTGACGGCGCTGGCCGCTAAAACCTTCGTCGCCTGGACGTTCACTCCCAGTCCGTAAACCGGGAGTGGGTGTGGACACCGATACGACGTCGTGGCTTCAGCGAGAAGCTTGTAAAGCGCTACTTTGGACCATGCAAGTTCCTTCGACTGCTGAGAGATCTCAACTACGAAGTGGTGGCCGAAGGAACGTACGCATTAAGGCGACGCCGACCGCGATCCCAGGTGGTTAACGTTGTTCGACTAAAACAATTCTACGCTCGATAGGACTGTAGACTTTATCTGTTCCAAATGACTCTCTAGTTTACCGTTTTTTTATTTGCTTTGTTTTGTTTTGTGGTGCGCCGGGGCGATGCACTTTTTAAAGGGGGAAGTAATGCCGTGCGCGCAGCTGACCAAGTAGGTGACGCGCCCGTAGCTGAACGGTTGTCGTCCTTGGCTCCAACGCAAAGGGCTCGAGGTTCGATGCCTGGGAGCGGTAGCTCCTTTTTTCATTTCTGTAGCTGTCGCTTTCTGGTGAAATCGAGTGCGTTGTTGTTTATTAGAGGTCCGAATGTCCTACACGTCGAACCTTCTACGCCGAGTATTCCAGAAGCCCACGCGTGTACATAAGGGCTCCGCGTATCGAGCCGCAGTGATTTTCGGCCCAGCGCTCGATCCTGCTGTTTCGCCGACGTCGACACCTGTGACGCTAATATTTTTCTATTTTGTTTTGGGCACAGGTTCACTCAATTAAACGTTCAGTATCTGTAGTTATTCGTTGTTCGTGACGATATGTTATCTGGTGAGTGAACAATACTGAGCGAACGATACTACTGAATTCTGGAGTGTTGTGTTTCGTTTTTGTTTTATCTCAAACTTACAATTCTAGTATTTTGATATTTAGATTGCGTACGCTGGCACGAAAATCAATGGGTCAAAACTGCGGAGGATTTCTACTGAAGAACGGCGATTTTATAACAGTGCTTTACACTAAAAGCTGTCGTAATATTATGTATTATGGTGGAATTTGTTACATTCCATTAAGCTTCAATTATATGCACAATTAGATATTGAATAAATATTTACATAAGAGCATTCTATAGACAAATACAGAACTAACAAACAGAACGTAAGGGCGCAAGTGAGCTCCTCAGTCTCGGGTTGCTCCGAAATGTACAAAACTAGGCATTTAAAAATTATACAGTTAAAACCAGACATAATTTCGATGAACGGTTTGTGTTCACCGAATAATAAATAGCCGTCAGATTGTATTTTACGAATAAAATTCACAGTAACGCTCTGTCCAATAGAATGCAACACGGAATTTTTAATTAGCTGCGTAAAGGACAGTCTTTAAACAAAGCATGTAAAAATCAGTACATTATGGGGAAGTGAGAAAGAGGCAACGTAACTGCGTTGTTTATCGTGTAAACATTATTTTAATTGGACTTCAGAAAAGATGTACATACCGTAAATACGCATAAGCGTACTCACGGTTTGTACGTTTTTGTAAGAACTAGGATTAAATAAAAAATTACTAATTTATTTAATGGCTGATTGATTTTTCCCAAGAGATTGTTTGTTTATTCTTCAGTTGCTTCTAATCAAACCTTTCGCATCAGTGGCGGACTTGAATGAGAATATGAAACTTTAAACCGTTTAATTTTCCAGACATTGTTCATCGCGTGGAAAAGCAACCGTGACCACTAAATAAGGAGCTCGGGTTTCAGAAGTTTCCGTAAAAATTACCCTTAATTACGATGTATATGCTCCCGCTCCAATAAATAGTATTTTTATGCTATTGTTTTACTCGATTGCTTATTTTTTAATAAAAACGTTCGCTTCCAGAGTTACAATAATTTACCTCAGAACTTTCTTTCATGAGCTATATTCTTTATATGCTGTGCACGGAAAGAAATAATTGTTTTACTCTTTCTGTCTTTTAGTTTGAGGTTAAATTTTCAGCCATGAGAAGAAAATATTATTTGTTACTCTTTACATATTGGAAACATGCCTGCACAGCTCACTAACCTACCTGACCCCTCTTTCTTTCAATAAAAAAATATGCGGATCACATTTTTACATATCATACCATTTGATTATAAAAGCAGACCCAGGTTTGTACATTCCTTTTCGAAAATCGGGTTCAGAGATTTAGTTGGAGCAAGCGGCTAATGACTAACATTCTTTATATATGCGTATTTAAATGCTTTTGTCATGTAATCGGAAAAATCTTCGAGTCCCTCTTAAAATTCTCAATGAATAATTAATTCAGAGGGAATGTTGTCTAGTTATTTACTCATACTTGGTCACACGAGTAATTACAGAATCGGAAAGCTTCAGTTATCACAGGATGTGTTATGTAACGTTGAACTCTCAACATGTACGCTTAGTTCGTTGTTAAAAGCAAGTGAGCTTCGACCGGGTTTCACATCGCCTGAGGCGCACACTTTTTGTGTCCCTGATGCCGCTACACTGCAGTTTCAGGGCCACCTTGGAGGCCAATATTTTTATTGTGTGCTTGTTTAGACAGCGGAAAGTTATTAACCCCCACGGGTGTCCAGTGCCTGCACTTTACACGAGCCATTTAGAGAGAGTAGTACAACAGCTAGCCTGGTGTCTTTAACGAACATCACGCAGCAGTGGCGCAGGACTGCGCGCCGGTACGATCCTTCATCCAGATCATATGGAGAAAGGGTAGGGATTGAACCCAAGATTTCCGTGCCGGTTCGCTGGTGAACGTGACTATTCCTCCCGGCAAATATGAGACAAATTTAGGTTCCGTGACCGGTTCCATGAGGCGAAAAGTTCTCAGAGCCACCGGCTACTGTTTGGAAATACAGTCGACAAGGTCATCGCTGCATATCAACTTAACTAGGAATCGACTATGACTTCCGTTAGTTGGGATTTCTGAACAGACGCAACCACGATATTCTGAACGAAATGTACACCTCGGCCACTGTTCTGGCCTATGTGTTCCTCGCTTTTTTTAGTAATGTCGCCCTCCCAGGTTATAAAGATGGCAGTAAGAAATCTCATGTCAACAAATCTGGTGGTTAGTGCCATTTATATTGCAGAAAACACATTTTTAGACTGTAGTTGAAATAAATGTAAGCTAGGGAATACAGTGATTATTGAGTTCTTTTATTGCATATATGAGTGAACGCAAGTACTGTACGTTTGTTTTAAGGTTGCGTGTTCCACACGGCGAGTGTGCGAAGCCCACACTGCGGTCTTGGATTGCCGCATGGTGACGGCACGCCCGTGCAGCGTCGAGCACGCAACGCAAACGCACAGCGCTTGCGTTTTCGTTCATATGTAATACTAAAACTTTCCATTGTAGACGTCGTACTAATGGAAAGTACAAAAAATAAAAACAATTCTAACTCAAACAAACATTGTACTAAAATAAGTATCGTTTACGCCGCCTGTACAATTTGTTCGTTCCTACAAAATTTGTAAGCAATAACTTTTTTTTTGTATATCACAGGCGCCGATTATGCACTTATCAAATATAGCAAGCGTCCTCGGAGAAATCGAGAGCTGCCACCAACATTCTCACAACCAGCCTGCTGCGATTGACAAGGGCTATTATGTAAGGGACCACACTTGAACGTCTGCGAGAGTTGTAGAACTCGGATGGGATGAATTGAAATTGGCATTGAATGAAGTTGTCGCTTTACTTTTCTTCAATTTGGTGCTTTATTCTTGTTTCGTCGGTATACATATAATGCCGTCGTAGCGAAACCGGAATCGCTGGTATAACTCTAACTTGTCGAAGACGTCAAGGGGATAGAGGCGGTCTCGGAATGCGCGTTCTCCGCCATTTACTAACATGCCCCACTGCCTATGCATGCGGTCTCGCCGGAAGCTTCGTATATCGTTTGTGTTACTCTGGTGGAAGCGACCCTTTTTATTAAACTTTTTTTAAAGAAATAATCTTTGGCTGATAAAACAACTAAATAAAAATTAGAAAAGTTCAAATTTTCACGCGGAACTATTTGTACAGAGAGAACATCCGTGTTTAGCTTTATGAACAGTGCCGAACTCAGTGTGTAGACAGGTTCCGAGTTTCAGAATGTCAAAACGGAATTCAAACTCGGTCTCTGCTCAACCCCCTTTTGTCGATAATCGCTTTTCAGATATAACTTTTTAACCAATACCGCACGGAAGTCAATATCAAAAACAAGCGCGTCTTGCTGCCTCGGGGGCAAAGAGTGGAGCAGAGAGTGGGGAATTGTAAGCGCAAACATCGGGCGGTCCCGAGGGAGAGGAAAAGTTTGAGAGAGAGGGAGAGATCAATAGAAAACTAGTTGAAGGGAGCATACACTATTATATGCGTGTTCGTTTAATATTAAAGCGCGTTACTATATTTGTTTTTAAGATTTTGTTCTACTAAATCGCACTGCATCTTTGATGCCCCGAAGTTGAGCCATCGAACGTCAAATACATTGAAAAATTCTCGCTTGTTTTTGAGCAAATCAACCCAAGTACAGTTCAAATAGTGACTGACAATTTGAAAACGTTTCAGAAACCAAAAAACGTTTCATCGATGTTTTGTTTTTTTATTCGCAATAACTTAAAGGCCCATGAAGAGAATTGCGTAAGGGTAGGGGGTGCATTTAAACACATCGTAAATATGAACGGAACAAATAATAGCACTCACAACTAATGTACAGATGCCAGTCAATTTTAAACATTAAGTCAGTTCAAATATACACAATGAACAGATAATTGAATTATGCCCAAAACCGACAATATTTTACTATAACACACGAAGGACGTGTAATTAGAAAAGAAGCGCCGTAGATAAAAAAACAAGATAAGACTTTCTCCCCAAAAGGTGTGGTCTCGGTAACGGTGGCTGGATTCGGGAAGGTTGTTCCATATGCGGATGCCTCGGGGTACAACTTAATTAATTAATGTGTTTGTTGAACCCGTGAGACTGTTTAAATCTTTTGCAGTTTATGGTGCCATGGAATGATTAGGCGGTTTCAGGAAATTAGTGTTTTTATAGCAATCGTTGTAATATAACATGAATTATACCCGAAAGAGGTGGTACGACGTACTTCAAGCAAAGATAATGAGCTCTTACGTTGGAGGAGAGACACTTATTTTCAAGAAAAAGGATGATGCGATGAAGCGTACTGTGCGATTTTTAACTGATTCGATTCGAGTGGTAGGTATTTCTATGGGGGCTCCAGATAGCTGATGCAAATTCTAGTTTGCCGCGCAGATATGTTTTGTAAGCGAATTTTAGGAGATGATCAAGGTCTATTTTAAGGTTACGTTTCATATATCTGAGAGCTCTGGATGCGTCATATGTTACTGTGATAATATTGGCGACCTACGAGAGGTTAGATGTGAAATAGACACCATGATACTCGTAAGATGAACATACACTTAGAGATAACGTGCCTAAAGAATATGGGAACTGAGATTGTATGTTTGCGAGTTAAATTAATTCCCTGGCATTTTGATTTATTGAGTAACCTTAGCCAAACTTCACACCAGTTATTAATAAGGTTCATATCATGCTGAAGCAGTGAGTTGTCTTCTGGAGTGATTTTTCTATATAAAACACGGTCGACAGCGGAGAAATGTATTTTGTGGATAATGAATAGGAAGATCGTTAATGTAAATGAAAAATAAAAAGGGACACAAAATGCTTCCCTGCGGAACTCCCGAATATGTATTAGTATTTTCATACTGGTGATCAACCCAAGCAGTGTACCGAAAACGAAATGATAGAAAGTTTGGGATCCATGACAGGGTTACGGGTATAAAAATGAAAAAAAGAAATCTTGGAGAAAAGAGGACAATGAGAATCACGATCGAATGCTTTAGAAAAATTGAGGAATATTGCATCTCTTTGAGGTTTAAAGTTTATACTAAGATGTAGATCATTGATTAATTCAAGCAGTTGTCCCTCACAAAAAACAACCTTACGAAAGCCGTACTGATGTTTGTACAAGTTGTTTGATGCCAGATGAAATGCAACATGTGAAAAAAATTTTCTGTTCAAGTATCGTGGACACAACACTAGTTAGGGAGATGGGAAGATAGTTTCCTGAGAGGTGGCGATCTCAGAGTTTAAAAAGAGGAACAACCTTTCCGATCTTCTATTCCTCTGGGATGTGGTCGGTGGACAAAGATTGTTGAA
Source organism: Ixodes ricinus (assembly GCA_037355805.1). NCBI lineage: Eukaryota > Metazoa > Arthropoda > Arachnida > Ixodida > Ixodidae > Ixodes > Ixodes ricinus. Next base: position 55,792 of record JAZHYW010055295.1, on the reverse strand, counting down.
AAAGTATGTTGAATATTTAGCTAGATGATCGCTTTGTATTTTTAAGCACTTTAGAGTTTATTGTATCTGAGTCAGCCAATGTGGTTATATTTATATAGCTGATCTGTAAAGGCTTCCATGCCTTGTGCTCATTTAGTGACATCACTAATAAAACTGTATTTTACATAACTTTTAGTTGGTATTAATGAGATGTCTTCCGGTGTGCAAAATGAAAAATTGTTGTTTAAAACAACAGGACAAATAACATCAGAAAAGAGTTCACCTTCATGGTCAGTCAGAGATATTTAGTTTGCTCTTTCATTAAGAGCAGACATTTTCTAGACTTTTAGGGGTTTGTATTTTTAAAAAAGATTGGATATCATGGCCATATATTTTGTATTTAAATTTTCAGAGGCGATGAACACATTTTTGCTTTTGAGTTGTACTTGTACCAAACAAGATCACTACTGACATGTTCGGAAACTTAAAAAAAAAAAATTCCTTCTATGTAAATTTTTTAATTTGCTTTTTTATTTATTTTGTGTTTTTTTACATTGTTCGTTTTGAAGTCATGCCATTGTCTTCTATATTTTCTCCTGTACAGCAGACCTGGCTTGCTGACCCTCGGGACGATGGTTATGTCCGCTATCTGACTGGATGATCCACAAAAGCTGGATGGATAGGACCAGTGCCGTCGCCTTCTGCGCTTCCCTGAATCCGCACTTTCACTAGCCATGAACGCCAGAACATCCCGAATTGCTACTATTTGTAGTCGGTAAATAAAGTGCTCAAGCCGTGTTGGGACTTTTTTTTTTATTTGACCTGCAAATTCTTGAGGTCTTGAGGGTGCTTGCGAGTAAGATGGAATAAAAAAAAGTTAACAAGCCTTGATGTATAGTTAAGTAACTCACAGACAGTCTACTGCCTCTTTCATATATATTTTATTTATTTATCGATACTGTCAGTCTTTTCTTAAAAAAAATGAATCAAGTTTTGATCAGTGCAGCAAGAAAACTAGCGTTTGAGGGAACAAGTAATCGATAACGAGTAAACAATAAAAAAATGACTGAATATTTCAAAATTGTTTTCTTAAAAATGTTGCTCAGTTCCAGCGTTAAAATAAAATTTAAATCTGAATTTAGGCGCTTTTTAAATCTTTATTTAGTGTTATATTATTTAATATGAGTCAGTTAACATATTTATCTAGTTCCAAATTACAATACTGCTTATTGATCTTACGGGCATAAACATTGTGCAAACTTTTTTTCCTTAAATAAAAAATAAAAAAATAAACATTGTACGTAGTTTTGGGCATGTTGTGCATTGTATTTTGACAAAGACGCAAAATGTTCATTGTGCAAAAGGCGTAATACTGACTTTTCGGTTCGAAACCGACGAAGTATATTTTTCTTCGCCTTTTTTCCCGTAGCCGGAGTGATGTGTCCACCCGACTGCTTCGGATGAATGGATGGATCGATGGACATCGATCGTGCACTCTATACCGGGCAGTAACTTGCGCCACGTAGCCTTTAAATAAGGCGAGGTGGCGTATGGAGCGAATGTGCTTTGTCGCATCAATTTCCCTCACTTCTCTGTTGGCTCCCACCCGCATCCTCCATGAGGCTAGATTTGCGATTCTGAAATCTCCGCCTTTTACCTTTTGCGTATCACTTGTAGTACGCGATTACATTTCGCAAAAATACTTCAATGAGTTAAGCGAATCACTGCCTTGCAATGCCGAAGGCTTGTTTCGTAAAGTCGTGTCCCAACGGAAAGGACAAGAACAGACAAAAAGGTCTCCGTCCCGGTTGTCTACTGTGTGAACTGCGGAGAGTGAACTTAGGAGAAGTACGGCGATTGCCTTACGCTGGAAGGCACGATGGAACGTAGATTATGCCGCGTTATCCTAGTTTCTGAGGCGACTGTATGAAGCCAGGTGCACTGATTAGTTACCACCATACTTTACGACTAAAGTGGAATGCTCTGTCATAGCTTCTGCTTCCTCCAGAAGCGCAAGACTCCTGGTAAGTCTAGAATCTAGCGATATCGGGTGGATTTGCGAACATCGTGTTGTGCTTTACGGCCGCCAACTTCCGGTATAAGATGTTCTCCGCAGAGATTACGTCTACGTTCAAGTCCCATTTGCGGTACAAATTCAATATTAGAACCACGTTTTATGGACAAGTCGTTACGCCGAGCGCGACGTTTCATCGACACGAGCCTGCGTTCGTTTCAGAAAAACATGTTTCGCCAACGGCTTTTTTTATTTTTCGGCCTTTGGAGGTTGCGCGCGACCGAATTGTATGTAAACGCGCCTTTCTTCAAGGCTTCGCGGAGACGCACCTTCGCGGCAAACTTGAAATTCCTCAAAAGTTGTCGGTGAAACGTGCGTCGATTGAACGTGCGTCGACGAAATGATATGGACCTACTGACCGGCGGTCAAAATGGGCGACCGCTCGAACGCCTGTAACTGACCTTCGTGTGCACTTGACATTGTTCCGAGATAAAATGAGTCTTCGTGAGTAAGTACTATTTCATGACAAATGTTAGAAAAGAAGCTAATGAGGGACATAATACTAAGCAGCAAATTGTTGAGTTGGGCTAGTTGGTTAATGACTGGATTGAAGCTCCGAAGGACAGGGACAAAGTGAAGGAGGTAAGGACAAAGCGGAGCGCACTCGCAACTGAAATATTCCTAGAAACACACTAACTTAAATACTGTAATAAACCACGTCGCTTCTAGCCCCCACTACCTCTCTAAAAATAACGTTTCCTTATCTGAAAGTACCACAGACGGCTCACTTATACACCTTATTTTGCCCCTTTTTTTGATGAAAAACGCTTCGTGAATTTGCTTAGTAGTTTTTTCGCTGTGTCGTCCCAGGATTGTTGTGTCTAAAAACAAGGAGGTGCACCGGCATCGATCGCCAAGCACGGCCAGATGCACAGACTTCGTCTGTTTGATAGCTGCTGCGTGTTCTCTAGCATGGTCATTTACGCAGCGGCCTGTTTGCCCGACGTAACTGAGCCCCCAGGATAGTGGAATGTTGTCGACGGCAAAAATTGTACATTCTAAAAACAACATTTTTTTGTATCCGTCATTATCACTGTTTGGAGCATTGATTGTTTTGGCACAATGGCAAAAGTTCCTGTATGTCCGGGAAAAAAGAACGGAACTTTCTAACGCCCCGAAACGTTGTTTTTCTTTTAATTGTGGGAGATAGCATGAAAGTAAGGAATGATGGCCGGCCTTATTCTTTGCCTTTCATGAACTTTCTGAGGAACACCTCTATACTTCTTTTCAGTCCATCCGCCGCCTCAGTCAGGGACTCCTGCAGAAAACTCGCACTTATTAGGCGATCGACCTGGAACAGGAAGCTCAAGCCCATTTCATAGTGACATCATTTCATTAATGCTGCTCGGAGGCAGAACGTAGCGATACATTTTTTTACTAGTTTTGAATGGCCGGAATCGTACCGTAGCACACACTTTCTTTTTTTCTATTTTTAGTTGGCCTTATAAGCTTTAGAGGAGTGACTGTCTAGAAAAGTGAGTTTTAAATCTAGAAACTAAAAACACCCACTCCCGCGCTCGGGAGAGGGTGAGCTAGCGGCCGTGCTCAGCCTCACGAGAGCGGAATGAGCCCTCGTGCATGGAACGCGTGCGCACCGGTAGCTGTGACAGCGCTGTAAAGCGCGTCCTACGGTAAAGATATAAACAACCATTTAGAGTGCGTTGAATGACTGCCTTCATAGCTCTGTGGTTAGCGCGTCTGCCTGCTGATCAAAGGGTCAACGGTTCGAATCCCAGCCGGCGCCGGTCTTTTTATTTATTTATCGACCCGCGGCGTAAGAGGTTAGATAGACAGATAGATACATAGACGAAAAGTGCGTAAAGTAGCCAAAGAATGCTATTCGCATTAAAAAAGTAACGGGGCTGCTTTTGTTGTACTTTCCTGTAAACTACGTTACTATAAAACAGACTATTATATGTTTTCGTTAATCTCCATACTCCCCAGATATAATTACGACGAACCTCGTTCACTCCCGCAGCCCTCGGTTGTGCGCACCACAAGCACACCTTGCTGCTCTGTCCCTAGCGCAATGCTGTTCTTTCTTTTTCCAGCAACTCATTAGTATGAAGAACACGCTCAGCCTAAAGCCGGGGTCACAATTCTCATACATCATACAAAAGAAAGTCTGCAAACACTAGTAACCGCAATATTTGTGGCACGAATGACAGCCTGACAAGTTTTCTCCTAGAACTCAGTCACATGCAGCCTTCGAAGCACCGGATCTCATGGTGACTCGCGTTTGAAGCTGTATGGCTTCAGGGGGACGAGGTTCTTCAGTTCAGCAATGTGCTCTTCAATCCGCCAATTCTTTTTTTTTTTGCGATGCGTTTTTAAGGTGGTGAGTACACTTCAATTAAGCGCGTGTCGTCTAGCATAGAAATAGTGAATGTATATGACAATATAGGCGATAACGTTTGTATCGGGCGGTAGCTTGCATCACCTAAACCCTATCAACATTTAAATCCCTTCGTTTTATATATTGCATTATATTTCGTTTCTCGTTAAATCATCGACCCACCAGTTCTGTGTATCAGCACGCTTCTTTGAGCCTTCCGCAGAAATCTTCAAACCTTCTCTTTCTGAATATGTCATTTGTTACTCCCGTTCTTCCAACCTTGACAGCACAAGGAGGAGGAAGAAGAAGTGATTCGAAGACGGTTGCGTTTTTCAAGCTCGCTCCCTTGAATTAACATTTTTACTCTTATCAGTCGGTCTGAATAGTTGGAACTCCAGAGAACCTTCGTAAGTTGACTGCTCCTGTCCACGGTGTGGTCTCACGCACCGGGCTTTTTCCCGGTGCACGGGAATCGACCTGGCTATGTCTTCCGGGCCACCCTCTCAACACTCGAGTCATCACGTCTCCACCGATCAGTACAGTCTGCCTTCCTCCATCTGTGGCAGCTCAATCGCTGGATCAGAAGACAAGGACTCGCCCATGAATACCGCTGAGGACATCACTCCAGGTCAGCAATGTGCCACAACCTCTTCGCGTCGAGTCATTGTACCAACCAGTGACATAGAGCTTTCGGACTTTGACGAACCAGACTGGAAAGATGTCCAGACAAGAAAAAAGCGAAAAAAGACTAGCCCTAATTCGAGCCTAAGTGCTGAGACCGTCTGCAGTGCTGCAGTAGTGCCTGAAGGGCTTACTGTTGTCTTCACGCCATTAGAGGAGGGCCACGTAATTACGTCACTTAGTAGCCTAAAACTGTCCCTTGCTCTAGAGAAGATGTTCCCTGAATGTATCTTGGAAATCAGGTTCAACAACCGCCTGAATCTCATTGCCGTTGACGTAAGGAACGGACAGACGACGCGAGGGCTGCTGCGCTGCACGGTGCTCTGTGGAATCAAAGTCAGAGCGTATGAGCCTCTTCCCAGACATTGCGCCACAGGTGTAATCAGGGACGTAGACACCACGCTAACTGACGAAGAAATCGCCAACAACCTGAGGTCCCCTGAAAACAGAGTTGCTCGTCTTCGACGACTAGGCAAAAGTTCAGCGATCAAGGTCTCCTTCTGTGGATCGACGTTGCCAAGCTACGTTTACCTCGGTCATGTCCGGCATGCAGTTTCACAATTCCAAGAAAATCCACTTCAATGCCGCAAATGTTGCCGCTATGGACATCGAGAGGCAACCTGCAAGCGCAGCCCGGTGTGCAAACGCTGCAGCGTCACGCATGAGGACAGAGACTCCTGCTCTGCTCAAGAAAAGTGCATTAACTGCGGCGACGCACACTCGGCTACATCACCATCCTGTTCAAAATGGCGGCAGGAAAAAAAGGCAAAAAATTACTCCAGACAACACGGAGTCGATTTCCGCACTGCCAGAACTGCGGTTCATGAATCCGGATGGCCGGAGCTGCCCAGAAAAAGCGAAGTGCCTTCTTCAACTGCGCAGGACACTTTGGCTACCACGACTGAGAACCAGGTGCCAGAGAGGCCTACATACGCTGCACTAACTAAGGTTCCAAAAAGTAACAAAATAGAGGCACCTCCAACTAAGCAAGAGCCTATTTCACCTGACCTAATCCAACTCGAAAATCCGACAGCGTCAGGAAACACACCCGCCGATCCAAGAAAGCAAGAACACCAAAGCGTAAGACTCCGTCCGTTTCAACAGACACAGTTCCAAGCAAGGGGTGGATTCCGAAGCTTCAAACAGCAGCAAACATAATCTGCAAGATTTTGGAATCTATTGACGCAGAATGGGCCCGCAGCATACTTACAATTCTTCAAATGGCCCTTCCCCTTATTAGATCATTGTAAATGGCAACTGCCACGCCACATTCCTCTTCAGAACTTACTGTGTGGCAGTGGAATTGCCGTAGCCTCCGAAAAAAGCGCTGCAGCCTCATACAGTATCTTCAATCGCACGCTCCCCCACCCGACATCATCTTTCTACAAGAACCTCGCACCCTTCCTAATCTTCCTGGATATGTGACACATGTGGCACATAACGATCCCGAACAGGACCACTTTGTGGCCACCCTAGTCAAACGCGTTCACACCGTGGTAGACTTCACTTTAGACAACCAGGCCGTTCCACATGTCTTACTTGAACTCCTTCCCGCCTCCCCACGCAAGCGTAACACCAAACCTCTCCGCCTACTCAATGTCTATAGCCGCCCCCAAGACCGCTACGCACGGTTTGATACGCTGTTTGAAGCCGCACGGCGCAAGGATTGCGCAACATTCATTGCAGGCGACTTCAACGCTCCTCATCCCACTTGGGGCTACCCTCGCGACACACCTAAGGGGCGCAAGCTACACACTTTGATCCAACAACACAATCTCACTCTACTTACTGATCCATCGACACCTACACGTCTTGGCACCAGCGTTGCACGGGACACGTGTCCTGACCTCACCCTTTACCGTGGCACAACACCCTGCACCTGGCACAACCTAGAGGAACAGCTCGGCAGTGACCATTCCATTCTTGTCACCCATATCAACACTAAAGACTTCGCGGGGGAGGCACGCAAAATCCGCATCACGGACTGGCCCGCCTTCCGCGTATCTTCCTCTTCTACCTCGCCCGACACACTCACTGATTGGGTGCAGACACTGCAAACTCGGCTAGACCGACACACGCGCACCCTTACCACCACTCCCGATGCACCGGATATAGACTCCCACCTTCTTCACCTATGGGAAGCGCGCCGCGGTCTAACCAAACGGTGGCGACGTCAACGACACAACCGGAAGCTCAAACTACGCATTGCACAACTCACTGTAGATGCTGCTACCTATGCTGCCAACCTCACTGGTCAAAACTGGAATACGCTCTGCGACAAGCTCAATGGTACGCTCGGTACTGCACGAACATGGTCCCTACTCCGTCATCTAATACAACCAGGCCAAGCCAAATCGGACAGGGCCAAGGGCATTTACAAACTGCTCCACGCCACTAACCTAACAGACTCCGAATGCCTCACACAGCTACGACAGCGTTACCTTCCCCCTCCTGACACTCCACGCTACGCGGACTACACGGGTCCCCCCAACGATCTTCCTTATCTTAACGCGCCCATCACGGACATTGAGATTCGCGCTGCACTCACCGACATTCGCCGCAACACATCCCCTGGTCCTGACAAGATTCGCTACTCTCTTCTGTACAACCTCTCTGATTCCGACACCACTCAACTTACTACCTACTTGAATGAGGTGTGGGAGTCAGGTACCCTCCCCAAGGAATGGAAGGAAGCCACAGTTGTTCTGATTCCTAAGCCTGGCAAACCCCTCTCGTTGGAGAACCTGCGCCCGATTTCCCTAACCTCATGTCTGGGCAAACTGCTCGAGAAGGTTCTACAGTTTCGCCTACACAAATTTTTTGCCGACACCTCCGCCCTTCCCGACACCCTCTATGGCTACCGTAGTGGTATTTCCACTCAGGATGTACTGCTCCGCCTCAAACACGAAGTTCTAGACGCTCCGAGCACTGCTCAATATCGAGCTGTCCTTGCCGCAGATCTTAAAGGAGCCTTCGACAACCTGTCCCACGACCTGGTCCTTGAACAGTTGGCAGCCACTGGCTGCGGAGCGAAGGTGTACAATTACATCCGCAATTTCCTCCGCGACAGGTCTGCCAGCCTCGTTTTTGGTCACCTTCGCTCCCCTCCGCTCCAGTGGCAAACCGTGGTACTCCGCAAGGTTCCGTACTCTCTCCCCTTCTGTTTAACCTTGCTATGCGAGGTCTCCCTCCCCTTCTGGATGAGATCTCGGATGTCCGTCATGCACTTTATGCGGATGACATTACTGTCTGGGTAACGACAGGCTCTCTCGGACACATTGAAACTCAGTTACAGGAAGCTGCTACAACCATCGAGCAATATGCCCGGCGTGGGGGCCTCACATGTTCCCCCACTAAGTCGGAGTTACTAGTCGTGACAAAACACGCTCGCGGACAAACCGATCTTCCCCTCACCATCACACTAGATGACAAACCCGTCCCGCTTAAATCGGCCATACGGGTGCTTGGCTTCACGTTGCAATCCAACGCTAAGGCAACACAAACCCTTCACCAACTCACCACCCAGTGCAACCAAATCATGCACATGCTACGCCGCGTCTCTAACCGCCGAAACGGCCTTAAAGAGGCAGATGCCTTACGCCTTGTCCAGGCCTTGATTCATACACGCCTACTCTACCACCTACCGTACCACAACCTCACCCAGACCGAACACAAACGTATGTCTACCCTACTACGGAAGGCGCAGAAACTGGCGCTCGGTCTCCCCGTTCGCACAGCCACCGTTTGCCTAGAGCGGCTTGGGGTGACCAACACCCTGGAGGAACTTATAGAAGCGCATGAGGCTGCCCAGTTGACGCGCTTGCGCTCGACGGCTCAAGGGCAGAGTCTCCTTGCCACCCTTGGTTTCCCACCCTGTCCTGCTTCCCTTACCACTGCGGGTCTCTCCCCCGCTGCTCGCGCCAAACTCATTGTGGCTCCTATTCCCCGCCATATGCATCCGACCCGTCACTCGGCCCGGCGTGACCATCGCTCGCGCTACCTCCGACGCGCGTATACGGAAGGCTGCGATACCGTTCGTGCCCTCTTTACGGACGCCAGCCCGCAGGATGCACGCGGGGGATCACAGTCGTCGTGAACAGTGATCTCAGGCTGGTCCACGCTGCCACGGAACGTGGTCTCACCGACGTGTCCCTCCTGGAGGAGCGTGCGGTTGCCAGGGCAATCCTTTCTACCTCCACTCTCTCCTCTTCCACGCCCACTCACATTCTGACTGACTCCCAGACGGCCTGTCGCCACTTCCTTTACAACACCCTACATCCCTTCACTGCGTCCCTGCTCGAATCTTTCCTATCCTCCACCTCCCACACTTTCCGGTTAGTCTGGGTGCCTGGGCACGCAGACATCCCCGGTAATGAGTGCGCACATGCGCTCGCCCGAGAACTCTCCAACCGGGCACCTGGGGAAGACTCTGCCACCATCCGACCAGGCCCTTTTTCATACTCAACTCACCTAGCTGAGTTACGCCTCGCTCGACAACATTATCCTCCTCCTCAGCCTTCCCTTACTCGCAGACAGGGCGTCCTATGGCGTCAACTCCAAACCAACACCTTCCCGACGCCCCTTTTCTACTCTTACGTGCACCCCTCCCGCGGTCCGCCTGAGTGCCCGCACTGCGGCGATCGTCCCACCCTTCTCCATATGGTCTGGCAATGCCAAGCCATTCCCTCTGTCTCGCCTCTTCCCAACCCCTCCCCCACCTCCTGGGAGGAGCGGCTGACCGATGACACGGCCACCGGCCAGCAATGGCTGGTGGACCGTGCCGAGTCGGTGGCCGCCACGTATGGGGCCCCGGACTAGGGGCTCCAATTGGGTGTGCTAGAACCCATACCTGCAATAAAGTTTATTCATTCATTCATTGCCAGCACAACACTGTGCTCAAGCCAAGTTCTTCACTGAGCGCTACCACAATCGGTGTTGACTCATCAAGCGTTTGCTGACCAAGCGGGGAGTAAGGACAGACATTGAACAGCAGCTAAAATGCCGCTCGTTCACACAGAGCCTCGAGGATAAATTATTATTATTATTTTTTTGCTAAATAGCCTTTGGCGGCCTTCAGAGGCCCGGGCTCTCCTGCGATGTTTAGTATCGTCCACTACAGTACTTGTATTTTGAAGGAACGAGAATGATAACGTCGGAGCGAACGCAGAAAAAGTCGTCATTTCCCGAGAAAAATTGGGTTGTGTGTATGTTTATACAGCCTAGAACTTGGTCTGCCTCGAAGGGGCGACGAGTCTCCCAGCCGTAGATGAGCAATTTAGCCAGTGCAGTACAACCGCTAGCCTGGGGTCTTTAACGTGCATCACGCAGTAGTGATACACGACCGCACGCCGGTACGATGCTCATCCAGATCGAAACGGGCAGGGGGCGGGAATTGAGCCCAGGATCCTGGGTTCTGCAGCGCGAGCTTTCGCCGCATCGCAGCTCCGAGCTGGTGTGCGCTAGCCCATCTCCGGCCACCGATCCCCTCGTTTCCCGAGACATTCTGTGCGCATCACCAATATAAAGGCCGAAATAATTGCTTTTAAATCTCTGTATTCCAAAATTTAAGACGGTACCGTCATTGTTTTGTTGTCTTATTATCATGAATGGGTTTAATATTGGGTGCAAAAAAAAGATATCCAATCACCGTCAAGCTCGAAGCCCTTAGTATAAACTTCACCGTAAGTAAAGTGGGAAAAAATCACAACTTAAAAGTTATTAAACAGAAACAAAATAAGTAAGGTACGTTTCATTTATATTATGTTTAGTGTGTTTAAATCAAACTTACTTAATGTAAATTGTTTGTCTTTATTCTAGAACATATTTGTATGATCTATATCAGACTATTTTAATTTGTTTCATAAAGAGTAATATTTATTAATCTATATATTTTTAATCACGGCAGATTGAGTGATAAATATTTTCGATCACCGAGAACAACACTAAGAGAAAGGATTACTGTACCTTTAAACATTCTAAGTACAGTTTAATTCACAGTTTTTATTGATGTAAACCCTACATACTGTGACAAATGCAGCGTATCTTTTAGTTCGTAAAAAAAACTGCATTCGCAGTACGACAGCACGTAAATGACAAACGAAGTGGAACTTCAAAAAAATAAAGAGCTCAATGCTATGATTTGCACAGAGCACTTGTTTGAGTTCAACCTGCTATACGTATTTTTTTCATAATTAATTTGTTTTAAAAATTTGAATTAAATACATAAAGTGCACATAGAAAGCTCGCAATGCATTGACAATGTACTGACAAAGACTAAACGAAAAATATTTGAGGGATCATTTCTGCCGGAAAGGTTTAATTGAAATCACCATCGTAAATTGGTGTGATTTAAATAAAAGAGAATCTAAATTTGGAGGTAAATTTCTTATAAATAGTAGCTATATTTGGAGCTAGAATTTCCTAAAAAACTAAATTCGAAGCTAGATTTAAAAAAAAAAAGGTTATTTGGAGGCTGCTACACATTGACTGCCAAAAAACTCTGGCGCCTTAGGCAGCTGCCTATTATGCCTCTTGGAAAGTCCGACCCGGACTAGAGCCACTGAATGAATCACGCTTACACTATCGGCACCTTGCTTCAAGATCTGCTTGTGGGCGCCGACATCTTGGTGCTTAGCTTAGAGCATACGCCACTGTCGGTCGTCACAATTAAAAATGCGGCTTCTTCAGCTTTAGGTGCGGTGTTAGGAAGCTGAGGTGATATTGTTTTGCCCTGTCGCGAACTTTTTTAACATGTCTGGAGGACTGAAACTAATTTCCTGCAATTTCAAACAAAGCTTCAACAAAACGGCCACTATATATGATTTTAAGCTCCGAAGATTTCTGGAGCGCCTCTACTCTAAAGCGTAGCTTATTTAGTGGCTCTACACTCTACGATGCAGTTAGTACAATATTTGTTTATTTAAATAAGCTACGCTTTTGGCATGTGAAGCATTTACGCTTTGATAAAGTAACCACTAGGCAATCTACAATCCACGCGCATATGTCTTGATTCCGCACATAAATGAGTGAATCAGTAATGCTGAGCGAGAAGGCAAACGTTTTCGTTACTGCGTGTTTTGTTGTTTTCTTTTTAGGTGAATGCGAGTATACAGTCTATGTGCACGACAGGGCTGCATGTTTTAGGCGTGACAACGTCTACGTGCCGAGCAGAGTGAAATGAAACACACAGTATCAAATGTAGCAGTTCTTTTTATGTAGAGGAATTCATGGAATGAAACACAAGTATAAATGGGAACACACCTTTTTCCTTTTAGTAACATAATCAATTGAACCATACAAATATTTAAACATGAGGCAGACTTTTACAACTGAACGATACACAAGAAACGGAACGAAACAAATCAATACCACAAGCGCATAAGTCAGAAGCCACACCGGTTTTTCGAAAGAAGTGCAAATAGAAACGAGAGTTGCATTTAATATTCGAAGACGAGACTCATCCATGGGTGCACGCGATTAATTATAGGGCGAAGGTAGTAGGAAGGTGAAATATACAGTAGTGTTAAAGAGGTGATGTGGCATCCCGCCTTCCCGAGCGCCGTCCGAGAGGAATTGCACTACCCCAGGAATCGGCTATACAGATCACGACACTGCCACGGAAAACCGCCTCCCCGAGCCCCAGCCATAAAGTTAATATATTAATCTAGAGGGAAAGGTCCTATGCATTAGAGGTGCTTTGGAATGGAGGGGCATAGACGCAGACTTCGGTGGACCCAGCCGAGGGTCCCGATGGGCCCATATCGCTGGCGTCGCCTCGAGGCCCAGAAAGAAGCAGCAAAAGATCGCCTACAAGGTCATTACACCCAGTTTTTTTTTTCTAGCTTATTTTGAGGCAAAACACCGGGATCGTACATCGTATATAAAATAAAGTGAATTGTATCGACCGTTCTACGAGGAAGAGCGGAGAGAAAAAGCATGTCCTCCCATCTTAGCCCGTGCGCCGTCTACTCCGCCGTGTGCGCTGAACCCACACTTTTAGAAAAAAGGGTAGCTATAGTCCTCCCTAAAGGGAGGAACGGTCTTGTAACCTATGTTCCTACATAAAGGGAGAAACTATCGTCCCTAAAGCAGGAGAGCAAAAGTTCCTGCGTCGCCTGCAGCTCAATATGGCGGCCCCGAATCGAGCAAATCGAGCTCAATAAGGCTTAACGAGGACGCTACGTTTCTTGTACGGGACGAGTGGAGCAGCATATAAGAGCGTAACACCAGTTTTCCGTGAACTGTGTTTATTTCCGAAGCCAGCTTCCTCCCGCAGGCAAGAGACTTCCGTTTCCAACAGGAGGTCTGGCATTTTAGGTCACCCTCACACACCTTCACCCTCACAGCCACACTCACCTAAGCCCCTCACTCACCCTCACCCTCACAGCTACACTCACCTTCAGCCCCTCACTCACCCTCATCCTCACAGTCACACTCACCTTCAGCCCTTCACTCACCCTCACTGAACCTCACGGCCCTCACGCCCCTCACGCACTCATGCCCTCACGCCCTCACCGCCCTCACGCACCTCATGGCCCTCACGCCACTCATCGCCCCTCACGCCACTCACGCACTCATGGCCCTCACGCCACTCACCGCCCTCACGCCCCTCACGCACTCATGGCCCTCACGCCCCTCACGCACTCACCGCCCTCACGCACTACCCCTCACGCACTCATGGCCCTCACGCCACTCAGGCCCGCTTCAGATGGGGCAATTTCGCCCAGAAACTTGACGTCGCAACACCAGCAACACGGGCCGCCCGTGTTCACACGCAGCAACCAATTGCTGCAATTTGCCATCATCATCATGAAATTTTATTTTTCTTGCACTATTTAGACACACAATTACGCGCTATAAACGTGTTTTTATGCATTTAAATCTCGTTGAGAATACTAATGCATCTTTCTGAAACAGTTTATTTCCAAAACGATCAATTTCAAACCAGAACCAAGTCTTTTGTTGTCATCATCACCGGCACGAGGTATCACGTGAAAATATCGCGTCCCTGATTGGATGCAGCCGCTTCAAACGTCTTCGAATTGCTCCGAGTTGCTCGCTTGTTTCGAGCCGGACCCGATCTCAGCAATTCGTGTCGATCTAGGGAAAGCTAGGGAACAACCCGCCAGCAACACCAAAATTGCTGAGAAAGTTGCTCCGTCTGAAGGGGGCCTCACGCACTCACCGCCCTCACGCCCCTCACGCACTCATGGCCCTCACACCCTCACGCACTCACCGCCCTCACGGCCCTCACGACCACTCACGGCCCTCACGCACTCACCGCCCTCACGCCCCTCACGCACTCACCGCCCTCACGCCTCACCCCTCACGCACTCATGGCCCTCACACCCCTCACGCACTCACCGCCCTCATACCCCTCACGCACTCATGGCCCTCACGCCACTCACCGCCCTCACGCCCCTCACGCACTCATGGCCCTCACAGCCCTCACGCACTCACCGCCCTCACGGCCCTCACGGCCCTCACTCACCCTCACACTCATGAATTTTCCTGGTTCAGAAACTCACTCACCCTCACCTCACCTGTGAAGATGAGGAAGAGTGAGGGTGAGTGAGGGCCCCTCATGAGTGAGGTTTGCCGAGGTATGGTTTCCGCACGCAGTTGCTCAGTCTTCTCGTCGTCAGCACTGGAATGTTAAACGGAGAGAGCCGATACCCAGTTACTCCGCGCACTTTACGTCTTACCCTTGCTATTCCTTAGTCAACTGCATATCACAGAGGAATGATAAAACGAATTTGCGAAACCAAAAGCCGCTCTCAAAAGAAGCAACTTGAAGCCGCTGTTGCATGGTAACCAGACATCGCGTAGTGTGGATGATAGGTTAATGGCTTGCCTTCAGATGGCAGGATCAAGCAGAGTAATTGAGAGTAGCTAGGCTAGGTGGCGCTAGGTAACGCGCAATTCATGTCCTCAAAAATATTTTTATTTGCTTGCGCCACCAACGCGCTTAGGGATCTTTGGGAACCATTATAATACACCAATTTAGACACATTACGCATACCACAAACATCAGCTTGTGGGAGCCGAGGGTGAAAGACAAGGCAGAGGGCACGTGACAGGCGGTCGGCGGGGCAAGTCACGAGCTGGCGCGAGACAGGGCGAGCTGAGCGAGGCTGAAGCTGGTACAAGGAACGTCGGAGCCGGGCTGCCTGGCCTGGGGGCTATGTTGCGCTTTTGGACTCCCAGGAGACTAGGAAGAGGGAAGTGACGTAGGTGTGAATGAACGTATCTCGCATCGCGAAACTCACCGTCATCAGCGACTCCACCAATCAACATCCAAAAAGCGTTGTTGACGTCACTTCCCTCTTCCTAGTCTCCTGGGAGTCCAAAAGCGCAACATAGCCCCCTGGCCCATGGCGAACCCCGGAGCGGTTCACCAGCGAGGTCTGGAGCAAGACCGGTGGAAACGGCGAGCCCGGGCCATATGACCTGGGCTATGACGATCCCGGGGTGGTTCCGCAGCGAGACTCGGGCATTGATAGCCCTGGACAGCCAGCCTACGCAGCGCAGGCGTGGGAAAGGCGATCCGCAGGCCTGGACATGGACTCCGACTGTGAGCTCTGATCGACGGGCGACAACAAGGGTCGGCGTGCCTGGACTGCCGGTTCTCGACGACGGGCAACCGAGAGGTACAGTAAACCCATTCGCTGTCTTCTCGTTGCTGTTATGTCACTCCCTGGGTGACGGGCAGAGCGCATGCCGATCGGGCGGCGATTATTAGTAGAAGGACCTCCATAAAGAACCCCACATTAAAATGGCGCCCAACGTGGGGCCCGTTCGGTATGCCTCTGCTTCTAGTCGTCCACGGGGGGTCCCACGGATTCGTTGAGCGGGTTGTTCACTAACGCTAACGATGCCCGTTGAGACAAGGTATGTTGAGTTTTGGCAACTTGTCTTACAGCAGAGCTCACCAGGTGTCTCCTCGAATCGAGTACCTAAAGGGCTCGAAGGAAGAGGTTGCGGACGCGCTTTTTCGGGTACCCCATAATAGTGGTTGCCCGGAGGTGATGCAACCGGGGAAGCCGAAGAGCGCGGTTAAGATGTAAGAAAGTCGTCTTCGGAGGCAGAGGAGAGCCACGGCATGTTCGCTGGAGGGCAGGACAGCGACTGGCAGGAAAGAAAACAGCCAGGACTCATTTTATATTTAGGATTTAGGCTTGGGGTGATGCGGTAGGCAAGTAAGTGCTTGTCGAGGCCCGGGGTGCAGATGGGTTTTTGTCAGTGGGTGTCGAAAAGACTGCGGGAATAGCAGTTGACACCGGGAACACTGGCGGACGAGATAGTCAGCGGGTGTCGGGTAAACCACCGTGGGGTAAACTAGCGGGAATTGCGGTTGACACCGGGAAGGCTGGCAGGCGAGCTGATGAGCGCTTTGATTTGCAACCGCTGGGCCAAGTCGGCTAGTTGCTTCGCGTCACCACAACAATCCACGAAGGGCAGAGGCGATTTATAGGATAATTTCTCGGCTTCACTCTGGCCGGTCGTGGCAGTGACAGCAAGACTTTTAATAAGTTATGTCGCGTCACGACCTGGCCGGGGATGAGGCGGTAGACATTTAGGTGGCTTGTAGTTGTCCAGCTTGCCTTGAGGCGTGTACGGGTAAAGCGGGCTTGCTCGCTGAGTTGCCGCCCCCTCCCAGGACAGATCAGTCCCTTGAGCTCGTATACACGTGGACGGAACGGGACGCTGACGCTTACATCGAGTAGCACACGGTATATGTAGCCGTTGTGGAACGCGGGTATGGTATATGGCAATCCCGCCCCAGGCTTTGGATCCCTTCGCTTGCGCAAAAGATGGACTAGGTTTACACCATCGTTACCTGTTTTGAAGGAAACTCACGCGTTGAGCAACGCAGTTAGTGGGTTTTCTGCATCGCTTGCTCCGAGGTGAGAAGGGCACCCGAGGTACAAAGATGCGAACGCCGTGTCTTACTTCTAGGCTTACTCGGCGGATACAAACGAGGAGGCCTGCCCGGTTCACTTCGCTGACTTAAAAGGATACTACCGTTGTCGCGATGGGGAATACGTATAACATGAGGTTGAGGTAGGACACAAGAAATCCCCTTTTCTTGGCGACCCAGGAGCGAGCTTTGGAATGCGGAGTTGCTGAGTTAGCCGCATGGTACACGAACCCGTCAGCAAGCAATTCGGCGGTGGAGGCTATGGCAACTGCCACAGTCTGGGGCAGAGTACTTGTTTGTTGTTGCTGTTTTAACACTTTCTTCTGCGCAGAATAGCTTCTTGGAAAGACGGCCATAGCCGGCGTAACCCAGGAAGCCCAACGGGAGGGAAGACGGGCCTATTCGTTTTCCCAAGTGCTCAGGGTGGCTGACAGTTGTTCGGCCTGACGAACGGTTCAGGTGGGCAGTTCTAAGCCAGCTGAGACCTCTAAGCGGAACGGGGCAAGTCCGTCTGCGTCGGCTGGACCAGCTTAGAGCAAGCCCCCTGCTGCATCGCGGTGAGTGGGACAGCGAGCGACAGACTAGGTCGGCATTGTCTGCCGGCTTCGCTAGCCACCACCACCTACGCCGCTTTCGGACGCTGCAACGTGGCCACTCCGGCAACAGCAACAGCGGCCGCCCATGAAGTCCAGCGGCTCCCATGAAGTCCCCGAAGTCCGGGCCTTGAGGGGGGAGAGTGTGGGAGCCGAGGGTGAAAGACAAGGCAGAGGGCACGTGACAGGCGGTCGGCGGGGCAAGTCACGAGCTGGCGCGAGACCGGGCGAGCTGAGCGAGGCTGAAGCTGGTAGAAGGAACGTCGGAGCCGGGCTGCCTGGCCTGTCCCATGGCGAACCCCGGAGCGGTTCACCAGCGAGGTCTGGAGCAAGACCGGTGGAAACGGCGAGCCCGGGCCATATGACCTGGGCTATGACGATCCTGGGGTGGTTCCGCAGCGAGACTCGGGCATTGATAGCCCGGGACAGCCAGCCTACGCAGCGCAGGCGTGGGAAAGGCGATCCGCAGGCCTGGACATGGACTCCGACTGTGAGCTCTGATCGACGGGCGACAACAAGGGTCGGCGTGCCTGGACTGCCGGTTCTCGACGACGGGCAACCGAGAGGTACAGTAAACCCATTCGCTGTCTTCTCGTTGCTGTTATGTCACTCCCTGGGTGACGGGCAGAGCGCATGCCGATCGGGCGGCGATTATTAGTAGAAGGACCTCCATAAAGAATCCCACATGCTGAACGCATACATTAAGCGCATACACATACATGGGCCATACAAACAACAATACAACAGCACTCGAACCCGCTCACTACTTTCGAGCTCTGCGTTTCCGTCTTTTATACTGGTCGTTTTAAACGTAAGAAATTTCTCGGTGACTACCTAATCAATAAAAAATATTCCCAACCTGTTGCTTTTTTTTCGAGCAGTGTCATACCTCTGAGAGTATTTTGAACGGCACAGGGGATGAATCTCTTAGCAAAAAGTAACCGCTCATGCCGTAATTATTTGAAAGCCAATAAATCAAGCCGCTCCAGTGCGGTTCGAAGCCATGAGTTTGTTTCCCTGCACAACACGTCGTAGCCAGTATTTCTATTGTAGTGTTAGCTATTTGTGCTGTTCGTGTGCGCCTGCAATTGTCGTCTTGAATGAATCTTTGTAGATCGGATATTTACTCAGCTGGAAGTGGTGCTTCACGGGCAGAAAATTCGTTTTTCGATAAACTTTAATGAAGTCAAAGCGCCGACATGCGGCAGGTATTAAGCGTGCGGAGCTACGCCGTGGCGAGCTTGAAAACCTCTAGCGCTAATCCCAGCGCGCCACTTGGAGGGCAGTTTTTCCAGGAACCGTAGTATATTTAACCAGCAAAAAAGGAGACCCTTTTTTATTTTATCTACTGTTTTTCCTAAATGCTAAAACTCCAAACTCGAAATATACGCAGTTTCCGTCATATTTTCATACTGTTCAGTCCTTATCCTAGAGTGCAATCACTCTCGGGGAGGAGAGAACCGACAGTCACATTGACCACTGTATTATAGGAGCTACGGTTCAGACCAGCTTTCCAACATGACTGTCCACACGTCGATCGATTGCACCTAATCCCTCAAGCGATTTTAAACTCTTTAATGTAAAGCGGAATGTCAACCTGCGACCCCCTACCCCTCCGATCACGGCCCGACTAGCGGCATCAATGCCCGCCAGCTCACCTTGTTGTTACACCGCTGATACGCGAAAGCACGGTCACATCGGCGATAATTCCAGTATTCTGTTCACAACGCACAACACCGCCATCGCAATGTTGCTGCAATGTTGCTGACACGCAGAAATACAGAACCACGTTGACTCCATTTGGCACTCGGCATCGGAAAACAGAACCGAACTCAGCACAGAAGGCATCCAGGCACCTGGCAGCAAACCCTGACCGTCTTGGACGAAGTTTCCGCAATTTCCATAACGTCGACACACCCACTGTGGACAGATCTTTCCGCGTGGGTTCCTCAATCCGGAGATGGCCATCTTAGCCCAGTGTACGTAGCGCTGCTGGCACTGCTCCGGAACTTCGCTGTTTCTAGCGGCTTCGTTTGCTCGTATGATAAAATCAGTGGTAAAAACGTCAATGCAACCGAAATGCTCTGCGCGTTTTGACTGGGAAATGAAATTACAGGCTGCCTTCGCTGCCGCTGAAGCTGAATCAACTCAACAACTTTTAATAAACAACGTGTGCGACGTGCGACGTGCGACGTGCGTGCGACGTGCACGTGCGACGTGCGACGGGGTGAAGAGAAACGGGGGGGGGGGGGGGGGGTAGCCAGGAGACCGTCTGCCTGGAGGAGAAAAACGTCTCGTTCCTCCCTTGTTCTCGTGTCCGTTTGGGGGCGCGTCAGTAGAAGGGAGGTAAATGCGCCGTTGCTACCTTTTTCCTACATTTTTTTTAGAGTGCACTAATCTCTATGTCTATTTTGCTAGATCGCGTTTCACCAGCTCCGCCTATGGACGGGAATGCGACCACGGTCGGCCATCTTTTTGGTACAGTTGTACTATCTCTAGCCATCATTGTCATATGGCGGCAGGCTTTCATAAAAGTAGCTGTGGGTCTAGTACACTGTACCGTGGGGGATATTTCGTGATTGATTGAAGTTGTTCGAGGGAGCAGATTCTTGAAACCTGGCGTGAACGGTAGCCCCATCTTTGAGGACCCGGCGAAAGTTCTACAAAAGCGCAGCACCGAGTGAAAGCAGCGCAGCTCGTATCGAAAGCAGACGCCGTAGTGACGACTGCTTTCGATGATTCTTTCGATGCTACTTTCGATGGGTGCTGTGCTGCTTTTCCCCGGTGCTGCCATTTTGTGAAACTTTCACCGGGTCCTCAACGATCGGGCTACCGTTCACGCCGAGTTTCAACCATAGAGCTATTATAATGTACGCTAGATGTTCAAGTGGCGCTAGTGTGCTGACGCAAACTGAAGCAGACAGCAACCAGTCGAAAATTGACTTCCGGTAATGCATTTTTCGGAAAAAAGGGAGTGCATTGTCTCCCTGCGCTCGTTCTTAAAAGCAGACATCTCGAATAATTCGTACGTACTAGGTATCTTGTAACATTTCTCAGTCAGGCTGACGAAATAAATGGTCAGTTACTGCGTTTTCCTTTCAAATTCGTTGCATTAAAAATGGTGCTATAACTGCTTCCTACCTGTATTTATGCGCACTGTCGGACACTGTTAGCGCGAACACGACGTCGGCGCTTTTGAGCATGAAGGATATGCGTGCCAAACGAAAGAAGGACATCTGGAAAGCAAAAAAAGACGGCAAGAAATTCTTAGTAAGACTGGATCAGTAACTACGAGTGCATGTACGATCAAAATAAATTGAAGGCCACGTAATATATTCCGATTTTAAATAAGTAATTATTCTTTCTGCTCTGCGCGAAGATGCTTGTTCTACGTTCAAAATACCAGCCGCACGCTCAAAATCTTTTAGAACAAGTGTCTGCATGCATGCTTAAAGCCGCCCGGTAGAGAAAACAATACGAAGAGACACCTTTCACAGCGCATGTACTTTATTGTTTACGTTTTGAATGTGTTTATCCGCTCATGCACGACGGGGTCATTTTCATGTAGTGAGAGGACTGGCATATTAGCAATATATAAGCGTCATCAGAATGCTGGCGAACCTTAAACACACTCTATATTCCTTTTGATTGTAATTTTGCTTCGAATCGTCGCTTGTTTTTACACACCTGCTGCGGAACTTATGTTTCGTACTGAAATGCAGCGAAGTTAAACATCGTTCACTGATAAGAAAAATACGCTACTAAACCAATTACACTTTTACAATGTTAATCAAGGTACATACTATTCCGTACGACCCAAATGACCAAAACGTTCCGTGGTATTGTCCGGCGAATACACAAAATGCACGCGCGTTTTCCCATAGGAATGCACAGGAGCACCGCAAAAGTAGACTGGGTGCTGTCTGCTTCAATATGCATCACGGAGTCGCATAGACACTAGCGCCAGTTGAACATCTAGCGTACATTATAATAACTCTATGGTTTCAACAACACGTTTCGTCGAACCATTTCAATCAAGAACGAAATATCAGCCACGAATATTTTATGGCATCCTGCCACCACAACTGCCACAACGCTGTCTGCCACGGATGGATGACAGTAGCTCCACCAGCTGTACTGTGGCAATAGGTAATATAACTCTACCAAAAATACGGCGGCCAATGACCGCATTCGCGCAGCAGGCAAACCCGCTCCAGCAAATAGTGGCTGTACCTAACATCGGGCTGGCGTTCGAACTAGGTCGAAAATCACGTAATTTCGGAAATGTTACGTTCAGATGCGCGGATTTTGATACGCAACTTAGTTATCGTGTAATTCTATGCTCGATGACAAGACTATCCGGGTAAATTTGTGACGTTACCTGCGTGCAAATAAAAAAAAACGAATTGGGAAAACTGTGTCAGAGCGGCCGGTCTCTCCGGCGAAAAGTAAATCCGGTTGCTGTAGCTTTTTTAGCATACAAAGTTCGTACTGGTCTAGGCCTTTAGCGACAATGACTACACTCTTAGAAAGAAGGGGACCAAAAGGAGGTAACAGACCGCCTTTACCACCCTCCTCCCGACCAGGGGAAAGCGCTCCGCTTGTTACCTCCTCAGGCGCAGCAGACACTAAGAATGCGGTGCTACAAGGTGAAGTTCGCCGCGAAGGAGCACCAACGAGGTAAGTATTACCTCCCGGAGGGTGCAGCTGCTTGGGCGCTGCCAAAGCCTGGGCGCTGCGATTGGCTGTGGAAAAGCGCAAACGAGTTCGCTAATCGGTCTCCTCGTATGACACGTCATTCTTCGCGCATGCGTGGGAGAGCGCTTGCCCGGTGCCGAGCGTGTTCCCCGCCGACGCCACTGACGCTCCCCTCCGGTCATAGCGGTCTTTCTGTTCTCGAACGTTCGACGGAGGCGTCCCAGCGCAGGAACGTTCTTTATTGTTCTGTTCGGCTCAGTCTCTTCTTACGAAGTCACCGAGAGCGCTGCATTGACTTCAGTCGAAGATCCAAGTCGTGTGCACCGTATGCAGGTAAGGAAATGTTCTGCGCGGGCGACAGTTGGCGTCGGTTACGACCGCCCCGGGAAGGCGACCCCCGTCTTCCTTAGACAAAAGGTTGGCGGACATGTTGGCATGTTTGAAAGCGTCGAGCGTTCGATAAAATTAGTCTGTTGCGCGAACGCAGACATGGTTTAGACCATCGAAGTTCATAAAGAGCAAGAACAGGAATTACTGTCGCTTGCACTAGCGCATATTTAGAAGGTTGACATACGCTAACCAGTGGCGTAGCCAGGAGCTTTTCCCGGTGTATGTGTGTGCGGATGGAGGAAGGGGAGAGCGGCGGCCCGGCGAGCCGGGTGGTCGGGCGACAAGACGCCTTTTGAATCGGGGGTCGCCTACGTTTAAGGCGTGAGGGGGTAGGAGGTTTTCTCTTTTTGGGGCCGTTGGTGTGTCGCGTCGGACGTTAAATTGAGGATCTGTTCAAATATTTGAAAATCTCATAAGGTGGTTGTTGTCTTTTTTTTCGCAGAGCAGTAGTCGATCAGGCATTCATTGGCGGCACCGGCCAACCGGCGCGATTAATTCTCAACGTCGTTGATATTTGTAAAATCAGTGTTAAACACTAAATTTTAATATCAACGTTTTTTGTTTTTTTTAATTTAACGAGGTTTAATAAATAGTTTGGTAAAATGTCATGTTACCTTGAAATACCGAATATAAATGTCTGAGCTAATTATTCGTGCGCTTCACAAACATTAATAGTAGTATATTACGCAATAAGGTCATGAAGTTGTTACCGGCAGCGAGACTAGCAATTATATTGTCTTGGCATTTTCTTTGCGTGTGATCAGGCATTTCTAAAAGTCTGATCATTCAGTAGGCGAGTTCGATATGGCTGAAGTTTGCATTATTTGAAGTTGATTGAATATATTTCTTTCGTCCTGCGGCAACGTTGTAGGGCGATTTCGTCGAGGGTACTGGATGCCTGCTACCTTGGACTCATCTCGTGACAGTTCTTAACACTGTTTACTGCAGGTAAGCGTAGTCCGATATTTTATTTTGATTTTCTTGTTCCCATTTGTGCACTTGAAATGGGGCTCTTGATTTTTATGTTTATTTTGTGTGTGTGTGCTGTTTGTTCATTTCCGAGAGAAAATTGAGGGTATACTTCGAGTAAATGAATTAGAGTAAGACACAGAAGGCGCTTGAGTGTGTCTTTCTCGGTGTTCTTTTTTCGTGTTTTCGTCCTTGTGTGCTGTTCTTCTCATGTCTAAATAAAACATACATTCAATTTTAATCTGGCAAATTACTTCGGCAAAAATATTTACATATTTGCCGAAGTTCGACAGTCGGCAGTTAGAAAGTATTCGTGCGCTTCGCAAATATTAATAGTAGTATATTACGGAATAAGGTCATTAAGTTATTGCCGGCAGAGAGACTAGCAATTATAATGTTGTCTTGGCTTTTTTTTTGCGTGTGATCAGGCATTTCTAAAAGTCTGATCATTCTGTAAGCGAGTTAGATGTGGCTCAAGTTTGCATTATTTGAAGTTGATTGAATATATTTCTTTCGTCCTGCGGCAACGTTGAAGAGTGATTTCATCGAGGGTACTGGATGCCTGCTACCTTGAACGCATCTCGTGACAGTTCTTAACACTGTTTACTGCAGGTAAGCGCAGTCCGATATTTTATTTTGATTTTCTTGTTCCCATTTGTGCACTTAAAATGGGGCTCTTGATCTTTATGTTTATTTTGTGTGTGTGCTGTTTGTTCATTTTCGAGAGAAAATTAAGGGTATACTTCGAGTAAATAAATTAGAGTAAGACACACAAGGCTCTTGAGTGTGTCTTTTTCGGTGTTCTTTTTTTAGTGTTTTCGTCCTTGTGTGCTGTTCTTCTCATGTCTAAATAAAACATACACTCAATTTTGATTTTAATCTGCCAAATTACTTCGGCAAAAAATTTACCAAAATTTACATATTTGCCGAAGTTCGACATTCGGCAGTTAGAAATTATTCGTGCGCTTCGCAAACATTAATAGTAGTATATTACTGAATAAGGTCATCAAGTTATTGCCGGCAGAGAAACTAGCAAGTATATTGTTGTCTTGGCATTTTTTTTACGTGTGATCAGGCATTTTTAAAAGTCTGATCATTCAGTAGGCGAGTCAGATGGCTCAAGTATGCATTATTTGAAGTTGATTGAATATATTTCTTTCCTCCTGCGTTAACGTTGTAGGGTGAGTTCTTCGAGGGTACTGGATGCCTGTTACCTTAGATGCAACTGCAGGTAAGCGTAGTCAGATATATCATTTTGATGTTCTTGTTCGCATTTGGGCACTTGAAATGAGGTTCTTGATTTTTATCTTTTCTTTGTGTGTGTGGTGTTCGTTCATTTTCCAGAGAAAATTGAGGGTATACTTCGAGTAAATAAATTAGAGTAAGACACACAAGGCGCTTGAGTGTGTCTTTTTCGGTGTGTTCTTTTTCTGTGTTTTTTTCGTGCCTTGTGTGCTGTTCTTCTCATGTCTAAATAAAACATACGTTCAATTTTAATCTGGCAGAGCACTTCGGCAAAACTATTTGTCATATTTGCCGAAGTTCGGCAGTTAGGGTTGGCGGTGATGGGAGTCTGCTGTGGTACTGAGTAGCTAATGTGGTGTAGCGCTCTGCGGTGTATGTTCTTCCTCTGTCCTTGTCTTAAAGCGCAATCATGTTTTTTCACGTACAATGCCAACTCGCCCAACAATCAGCACTTGTATATACTAACCTGCTACAGTAGTTTTACCCCTTTGACTAAGATTTGTTAGTCACCTAAGTAAATCGGGGTGACAAATTTAAACATGACCGGTGATTACAAAGTGCTTTCTAATCTACGATTACCACCCGCCATGTGATAATTTTAGTCAGTGGTGGTTAGTCAACAGTTAAACTGGTCACGTCTGGTAAGTATGGTTGATGCTTTATAATGCTGGAATCAGTGGCCCATCAAATGCTCCAAATGCGTCTTAGAAAAATCTAATATTTCTTTACAGTTTCTTTAAATTGGAGATGATATGTTTCAACTTCATATCACATGATTTCCGCATTTTTTTGGTTCCAGGCAGGCAGTGCAATCTACCCGGTGGCTGTCAGCTCAAGCCTAATTAATCCTGAGGCGCCCAGCTATGTGGCAGTGGAGGGAGACCTCGAAGCCGCGTCGCCTGCTGAGGCAGTCCTGGTTGCATTCTGCCTCTACTTCATCTTTAACTACGAGTACCATCACCAGTTCAGGCGCAGATTTATTGCACTAGAGTACTTAATTGATCTGAAACACTCAAATGTGGAGTCACGTGCAACACATTGCTTTCAAACCTAAAAGAAATGCCAAAAAGTATTTTACTTTTTTTAATGCCTTTTTATGCAGGTTTAGGAATTTTTTTATGTCGTTTGTTTAATGCTTTTTTTTGTCTGACATAAGGCAGGGTGGTTGATTCTGAGAGTTACAGAAGGTCAATGATATTGCTTTATAGTCACATTTTTGTAATTTCCAAAATCACAGCTTTTTGCTTTGTGCAGCATTGGCATACTTAATTTATTTCAGTCTACTTCATACTTGGTGCCTGAAAGCATTCGAGGGTTGTGGTTCCATGTTCACAATGATTTGTGCTTGCAAGGTTTAATACAAGATGGTTTTTGATGGCATGCAGGGTTTAAATACAAGATGGTCAAAACCGATTTTCGCGATTCATTTGAAGTGGGTTAGATCCCTTTGGCCCTCGCGGTAGTTTGTTGCAGCTCATTAGCAGCAGGAGATACGAGCCCTTTCTTCTTTCCACATTAGAAGAGCAAATCCCGGAGTCTGCTTTCCTCTACTCCAGCGTTCATTCCACTACTGTGGATAGGACGGGCATAGTGTACTGCTGTCCTTGAGTTGCAACGCACTAGTCATTGCTAGTCGTGTCTTGGTTTGTATTGCTGTTTGCAATATGTGTGATACAGAATCTATGTTATATCACAGTGCGTTCATTTTGATTCTGGTTTGTACAAGACTCAGTCATTTGAGTTCACCCCGGTGAAGCTTCGCTATTCCAAGCAGTGTTCCAAGCATTCACTGTTATTTTCCGGGTAGACACTGATTGTTTATGTACTTTTTTGTGATAATTTTATTGACTGTCGCGAACTAGAGCCCCGAAAGTGTTGTTCCAGATGCCTTTATTGCGCTTAGTGGTTTCATCTTAGAACTTTTATAAGATGTCTAGTCATGCCATTGATTTTTATGCCATTTTGTTTGTGACAGCCACAATAAAACATTGTCATTTACTTTCAGAACTAGGCCGTCTTCATCTATTATAAGGCCCACCCTTGAAGCATGTACTATCACACCCACAAAGGGCCATAGTACCTTTCTTTAGGGAGTAAAAGTGATTCCATCAAGTGTACATTTAACCTGTAATAAGGTGGTGAACTGGGCCAGTTGGTTGCTGTTATACATGATGGGGAAAACAGCTCGGAAAGCGCGGACTACGAAGAACAAACGCGACAGGACAGCACTGTCCTGTCGTGTTTGTCCTTCGTAGTCCGCGTTTTCTCAGCTGTTTTCCTCATCGTGTACATTTAACCCCAAAGTGGATCATAGTTCCCTCCAAAAGGAGGTAAAAGCAGCGCCCTCAATAATGTCGTCTTACCTCTCAAAAGGGTTAAAGTTCACCCCTAAAGGAGGTAAAGGCTGACCCTGAAAGGATGCACTTTTAACACCAAAAGGAACTAAGGTTACCTCCAAAAGGAGGCAATGTTGCACCCTAACCCAGGGAGTATGTTTGCACCCTCGTTGCAGGGGGTAACGTTACCTCCAAAAGGGGTTGCCCTGTGTGCAAGTCGGTTGCCCGCTTAAAGGGCAACTCCGCTCAATTCCGAAAAATTTAGGCTTACATGTGATTCCATTTCACAAAGTACTACTCAACAGCTCTACGTCTTCGGATTCGCGAAATGTTGAATATTATTTGTGTAATCTTAATTTAAACATCAGCCGATACCGAAACCGAAACTTCGGTTGCGTCAGGCAACATTGGTCCCGTGTCCTCAGAGTCATGGCCACGTCACGTCGAACCACGTGGTCTTGTGACGTTCGCAGGCGCGAGGTACAGGACACGCGACGCGGGCAGGTCGCTTCGCATGGCGTGGACGGTGATGGCCCGGGGGAGAGGGGGAAGGGAGAACACGAAAGAGGAGAGGGGGAGCGGAGAAACCGGACTTGCGATAAACGCGCAGGGCAGCGCAAACTAGCGCATCCGCGTTACGGTGATCACGTGGACGCCGTAGAGCCAACACCGGGAGGAGAAACTCATGACGTCATCGTTCAATTTCGCTCCGAGAAGTAAAAACAACCAAAACGTGAGAATGACGTAGTCATGCCTTTGGCGTAGTGGTTCAACGTTGGCCGCTCCAACCCCGTCGCATTGACTGCGCTGACGATTGCGCCTCACGTCGCACGCTAGAGTTGGCAGATTTCGGCGACTTGGCTCGTTTGAAAGTTTGCTGGCCAGTTTATTAAATATATAGACGGAATTAGATCGTAATATTTGACATGGGGTCTTCCTATATGATACTGAAGAGGGCTGCATAGTTTTCTAAATATCAAAAATGAAGCGGAGTTGCCCTTTAAGGAGGGTACTGCAGTACCCTTTTATTTAAGAGTGTAGAAGTCTGGAATAATATATAAAAACGTGCTCTCCTGGCGCAATAGAGGTAGTGGTTGAGGTTACTGCCGGCTTACTACACTGCTATTGAAGTAACGGAACAAAGATACGCTAGTTGATCATTTACTGAAATAAAAGAACAGAGCGCTATAGACTTATTTTGAAGTAGCCATAACTATTCTAAGAACGCGTACTACTTCACAACGGCTGCCACGAGCGAGAGGTCGATATTTGGTACAGCCTGCCGGTAGAGCGCAGAGATGGAGAACGGCAACCTCCCGCTTTGTCGTCTGCTAGCGGAATCGGGCGTGTGCCACTTCCTCGATTTACCCCACGGAACCTGTTGAACTTCCCAGTTGTGTGAAGAGGGAAAGCGGTCGAACAAAATGGCGCCGGCTTGAGAGCGTTAAATTGAATTGTCTATTGAAAGATGACTAGCCATTCGTCCGCTTTATTTTTCTACTAGTCTATCGGTATTGTTGTCATTCTTTGTCTGGGAACCATCGATGTCAGCGCTCAAGATTTAATAACACTAAGTATGGACCCAGCCAGGAACCCTTTTGGTAATGGATGGCACCTCACTGATTTCTCATCCGGAAAGCATGTGCAGCGTGCGCGTGACGGTAGCGTTTTCCAGCTTGTAAATGCGCGGACTTGGCAACCCGAGCAGATACATGGCAACGGCCAGATGCCCTGCTTGCAATCGTCTATACTCTGCGTCGAGAATTGTCTGCAACATTGTCAAGGCTAGCGTAGCTTCCACACTGCTGCCGCCTCGCACAGCTGCAAAAGCACTTGATTTCGTTTTTCATTTTAATCGCATGCCCTCGCGCAACTTGCTTTGACAGAGTTGGAGCACTGCGGAGTGCTAGGCTAGCCTTGATAATGTAGCACAAAGAAGTATACGCCGAGTATTAGCGGAAACGTGTGAGCATAATAAGCAACGCTTTGTGTTTTGTAAAGCCGGGGTCACACTGCTCATATTCCATACAAGAGACTGTCTGCACACACGAGTCACCGCAATATCTTTGGTTCGAATGCCGCGTGCCAAGTTTCCTCCTTGAACACATTGCCATGCGGCATTCGAAGCACTGATCTCGCGTAGACTCGCGTTCAAATCTGTATGCCTTTTGTAGGGCCCCGGCTTTAGCTGTCAGTGACAGCAACACGCTAGGCCGGGCGTGAGTGCTACGACCACGTCTATTGGGGACGAGATCGAACAGTCATGCCTCTAGCTGTCCGCTTCAGCTGTGGGAACAACAAACTGTGTTTTCTTGTTTGTTTTTTATCTGAGAAATCGCAGATGACGATTCGAAGAACGCTCCTCGTGCGACTGAAGCAATGGTCAGAGCGAAGCGCTCGTACCCTGGCCGTCCTAGGCGAGGTTCCATTTCTTTATTACGCTGTGTCCTAGCCTCCTCTATACGCACAAAACCAGGCAGTTCGACGACGGAGCCATAAAAGGACCCGGTCGCAGATTTGGAGCGCGAGGAACTGGTAGCACGGGGCATCAAAGAGCCATATCTTGGGGAACCTGGACGTCAGCGCACAGCTTTTGCAGCGGCGAGGACTAAGAACATGGTTTTTGAACCGGACGAGAAAAGAAGCGGTAGCGCGAGGATCGCGAGGAGCACGATCGCACATCCCATCGCTTGGGAGAAGTGTGTTTCGGCGCCTCGCCGCAGCCGGGCGTCCGTCATGTGGCTCTCCTAAAGCCCCTTCATGTTGCAAAAGCAGCGCAAGGTGCGTCGATGCACGAGGCACGTGCAACGTGCAGCCCTTGGGAAGGTCATGGCGGCACAGCGCAGCTTTGGGCTATATTTCAGACGCCATGTATTTCCCAGAAGTGGCACTCGGCACGTGCCTCGAGCATTTCTACAACAATGAATGCCGCCACTTTTGGCTCTCCTCTCCATCGGTTGCTCTGCCGCTCTACCTTTTCAACTTCGGCGGCCGCTTCTAGTGGCAATCTGCCAGGCTTTGTCAGTATAGAGGAAGCTATGGCTGTGTTAGTGAACACCGGGCTTTCGGGACAACAAGCTCGATTAAGCGCCCCCAAAGTTCGAACTCCTGCCCAATACGTTCCACCAGAGACTGCACCAAGGGGTTTTACTGAAGGTGAGAGCAAGAGTATTATCCGCGGCTGAAAGGTCGTGGCGTTACGATTTGACGTGTTCGCGAGTTTACAATCGGGTTGTATTGGTGAGAACGTCTCACAAACACAGAGGTCTCGCTGCATCTGTAATGCTTGTTCTAAGGATTCCTTCATTCACAGGTCGATGTCAGATTGCAGCGTGCATGACCGAGAGGGAACGCTTCTGCTTAAATCTAGAAGATTCGTATTCAAGCTCTTACCCCAAGAGTAAAACGATAAGGAGGCCAGAATGACTTTGTATAGCCAGTCTCGAACATTCTAGGTCGAACGTTCGGGATGCCAACTGCAGTAGATAGGGAGTCAAGCATGAGCTTTGCCGACTCACTCAGATTCCCCCGATGACCAGGCACATTCACTCCCGCCCAGTCAGCTGCCACGCGGACGCTGCGAAGTAGGCTGCTGCAGTTTCGACGCGTTCCCTCTTTTGATCCTGGCAGAAGTTCGCCGATTAAACCTTTATGGCTCGTTCAGACTTGCGAAATACGCACTCGCCGCCGACTGGATTCGCTCGCCGAAAAAAGATAGGGCCGTTCACATTTCTTGTCGCCTGCGGAGTGCGCGGCGCCGAGCGTCTCTCAGTTTCCCGAACAGACGAGAGCTGACTAGAGCTCCTCAACCTCCTCCTTGCTTGCGCCCCGTCTCGTCGCCATCGTCGCCAGCTCGTCAGCGGGGATCTGACGTCAGCAAGCGCCACTTCCCCGTGCGTTCTGATTGGCTTCCGGCGAGAGAAAACTTTACTTCCGGCGTTCAAAATCGGTCCCATGGCGATCTTGCTATCCGCCGGAAATTCTGCCTGCTTTCGTCGCCGGACGTCAGAATTCCCGCGGATCCGGCCGCCGGTTCGCAAGTGTGAACGAGGCCTTATTCTCAGTTTACGCTCGTCGAACCCTTTCCATCAGCGACATTTCTGGTGGAGATTCGCGTTAAAGGCAAGCGTTTCTTCTCGCTCATGCACGCTGCGATAAATAAATAAATATAATATATATATATATATATATATATATATATATATATATATATGTATGTGTATGTGTGTGTGTGTGTGTGTGCTGTGTGTGTGTGCGCGCGCGAATGCGTGTAAGTGTGTGTACGTGCGTGTGCGTGCGTGCGCTGCGCGTGCGTGTGCGTGTGTGTGCGTGTGCGTGTGTGTGCGCGTGCTTGCGTGCGTGTGCGTGCGCGTGCGTGCGTGTGTGTGTGTGTGTGTGTGTGTGTGTGTGTGTGTGTGTGTGTGTGTGTGTGTGTGCGTGCGTGTGTGTGTGTGCGTGCGTGCGTGCGTGCGTGTGCGTGCGTTCGTGTGCGGCTGTGTGTGTGTGTGTGTGTGTGTGTGTGTGTGTGTGTGTGTGTGTGTGTGTGTGTGTGTGTGTGTGTGTGTGCGCGTCCGTACGCGTGCGCGTGTGTGTGTTTCTAGTTACCGACAGTTCGTTGGATCCCTCAAATGTGCGCTCAAGAACTGCGGTGTCAGAATCCTTGAATGTGTGTATGGCTTGCTCTTCCACCTTGATGCACCTATCGTCGTCGTCGTACGGGATTCGGCTTCACAGAGTTTTCACCTTCTCAAATATAGATAGTATTCACTGGCAGCCATTGCCGGTTGCGCGAATGCTGATCGCGTGCTTATGGCGAGCTTCGACAGTTCTTTTCGCAACGTTCATTCCCGCACCGTTACATTCTGTTCTTTGCGGTCTATTAATATGAGCTCGTTTTGAGAATTCGCTCCAAACACCGCCATCAAATATACCGTCCAGTGAATATCCCCAATTGCGAAAGCGACCTCAATGGGAAGGCGGCGCGTTCGCGCACCTCGAGCGTCGATCAAAGCTGCGTACGGACCAACGTTACTATATAGATTACCTGAGCTGTGGAACTCCAGCGGAAGGGGGTACTCCCCTTTACTCACTTCAGCCCGCCCGCCGTAAAGCCCTTCATGTTTCAAAGTAGCGTAAAGTTCGTCGATGTACGAGGCCGTGCAACGTCACAGCCCTTGGGAAGATTATGGCGGCACAGCGCAGCACTGGGCTATACTTCGTTTCAGCTTGGGTCCAGACGCAGCCGATGCTACAAGCGCGAGCCTGTGGCCCTGAACAGTGCTTGCACTGCACGGCGCGCGCGTGCTTGGCCGGGACTCTGAAAGCCCCCGAGCTCGCGCTTGTAGCATCGGCTGCGTCTGGACCTAAGCTGAAACAGTATAGATTTCATATGCCATGAATTTTCCAGAAGTGGCGCGCGGTACATGCCTTGAGCATTTCTACAGCAATGAATGGCGCCACTTTTCCCAGGATAGAAAGGCTTTAGCCTCCCGCCGTTTGAAGCGCCATCGAGATTTTTGTTTTATAACTGTGCGTTTCATAGAATACGGTGGAACGCTATCTAGACTATGTGCGTCGAAACGTGCGTATTCCATAGAGTACACTGCGGTCACAATAACAGCCGTCCGGCGCGTCGAACGACGGTTTTTCGTGCAAGCAGCGTCTATGAGCAGCTCCGTAACTGAGCTAATATAATAACATTGGTACGGGAACTCTTGGCTACCGAAATTTCACAGAACGCTCAACCCGAGAATAGAGGCAGATAGAAGTTCCGTCGATCGTCACCAACTTCATTCAGCACAGTCGCGTACTTCCTCTGAAAGTGCCCCTGAACCTGCGAAGCCATCGTGTCGTCTGCTGGCAAGGCGAAACCGGTTGTGAAACATTATTACGGGCTTTTGTCCTCTCTTTATGGTACTGAGACGATGGAAAAAGTCTTCGTGATTAGATATTAAGAGGGCATGCTTATAAAAAATATTTTCTTTTTTAACAGACAATTTTTAACCTAACGTCGAGACGCCATGCATTTGCCCATAACAACGGTCCTAGCAACGGTTTGTTTGAAGCCGAACGCCATGTTTGCGACGTCGTCACATACGGGGTCAATTGGCGCGTTACGTCTCCTGCACCCAAAGATTTGAGGTTGTTTGCCAAAATATAATGCTCAAGGCAACTAATGCAATAATAGTAACGTTCGGAATATCCACGAAGTGAGCAAGTATTATTGGTCAAAGTTTATGGTGGCAGTAGGGACCCTAAACTGACCCCCCCCCTTCCCCTTGGCCAACAAAAAATAGTGTTAAGTATTTTTATTGCCGGGAATGCACAAGGAGGACTTGCAATTTAAAACTTGTAATTTTTTTGACTAAAGCTACGCAAGCCATATACAGTGAAAAATAAGCGTTTACGAAAAGACTTAAAGGCAATTTTAGAGCTGCCCCCAACTAACTATACTTTCGGAATCACTGACCTTTTCTCTTTCAGCAACGTTACTAGAACACTCAGTTGGGAAACTCACCGTTGAAACCTGGGATGCTGGCGTCAACCGAGACCAAGCTAAATACGACAACAGCGCCACTCTGTGTCATTCTTCTTAACTGTGGTCGCCTCGAGCTTTTAGAAAGCATATTTGTGCGTAAAAAACAACGAAAATAACTTTTTTTGTAGTAACTTTTATTGGAGTGTTGTACAAACTGAAGGGGGCGTGTTTTTTTTCTAAAATCTTTAGTTTAGAAGGTTTTGCAGTACAATTAATATTGTTTTTTAACAACCGTGCCCCAGCGGTGATTTCAGGTAGCGCGTCCGGAGCTAGGCGCATATTAACCTCGGTAGTAATCCGCGGCGCGTCCGCTTGGGAGTCGGGGTGGTACCTCGAAGCCCCTTCCACAGTATCTGTTCTGGCTCCAAAATGGCCGAATAGAACCAAAATGGAAGTCATGTACACTTTCTCGAGTGGCCGCTGCGGGAGAAATGGCGGCGTTGTGATCGCCATTAGCTCGGTTCTCGTGGACGGATCGGTGCTACTTTTTTACAGCAGTCTCTATGGCAGTTTCCAAACTGAGTGGTTCTAGTAACGTTGCTTTCAGGTACGCTACTTAGTACCGCTCAATTGAGAATAGTGATTGCGAAATCGGCAAGTGAAAATGATGCCAAAACGAACGTTCAAACATGCCTGCACTTTTCTGTGCGTTGAATTCAGTGGAAGGCAGGTTCGCAGGACGACCAGGTAGTCTAAAAATGAACAATGGCCAGCATTTCTCTCCTGCTGCAAGGGTGCTTTAGCGAGATTCCAAAGTATTCATTTTATGTCGGGGAACTGCTTGTAATCAGTTCGAAACAAAGTCTGCAGTACAAAGACTGAACCCCTACCTTCCCCTGACGTTACTTTTTCATTGTTGCCACTAGCGACTTTCACTCTGAAAAAACACGGTCGAGACAAAAATTTTAAATTCAATAAATTCTTAAAATAAAGATTATTTTGTCCCAATATTTAAGTTAGTATTTCAGCGATGGTTGCTGGCTTCTTTAGCAAATTCCAAGGCAAATCGGGGACTACGAATAAAACGCCGGAATACCCATTTATGTCAGGATTTTAAGCACGCTGATTTTACGATGATGGTTATTATCAGATATTCTCAACGAAAATTATCTGGGCAATCTTGTTTTACCGCGTTAATTATATTCAGGTGGGCGGTTTCATTTGGATTCAGGCAACGAGTGGCAGTCGTATTTTTTATTTTGCTTCAAATTTTTATATTTTGTAAAGCATGTTCCAAGAAGAACAATCCTTTTTATTTTAATGTCCTGACATGATTAGTTCATAGAAGAAAAAAATCTCAAACAAGCGGGAAAGAACTACGAGGGTTTGACGATTGTCGTGTGTGGCGTCTTTGAATCACTCTCAATCTCAAAGTATTCAAAATAGAGCGTCTATATTTTTTGGTGTAATACAAATGCCAGTAGGTAAAACGACATTATAACTGCTAATTATTATTCGTCGCTCCAATCTTTGTAAAGATCCCCAAACATGCCTCCGTGAACAACTGTGACCTAAATTGCGGATTTTATTTTGAGTCAACTGTCTTGAGGATCGCTTTTAAAATAACACCACGTGTAGAACCATTCATTGCTTTCTAAACTAAGCAAAGTTTGTGTTTGTATCATGTACGAGTATTGAGAAATAAATTATGAAACAAAGAGTGTTCTCACTTTTCGTTCAATTTCAGCACGCTGCATTAAAAAAAAACAAAAAAAAACAAATTTAATTTTTTTTTTGCGTGGCGGTTTTTTTACACTTTTTTTTTGCCAGAATAAATTCCGTTAGAGGTATTTGCCATGGTTTTGAGTTTTAAGCCTCTAAATATACTAAAAAAAGAGCAAATGCTGATGGTGGGTTTTGACGATTTTCGGGTGTGGCGTTTTGAACCCCTCTCAATCTCAAAGTATTCAAAAGAGAGCGTTGATATTTTATATTGTGATATATATGCAAGTCGGTAAAAGGACATTCGAACTACTATTTATTATTCGTCGATCCAATCTTTATAAAAATCCCCAAACATGCCTCCGCGAACAAGTGTGACCTAAACTGCGGTTTTTTAAAACCGCAGTTTTAACCGATAAAAACACAAACTTTTT
The DNA here is from genome assembly GCA_037355805.1 of Ixodes ricinus. Lineage (NCBI taxonomy): Eukaryota > Metazoa > Arthropoda > Arachnida > Ixodida > Ixodidae > Ixodes > Ixodes ricinus. Next base: position 19,938 of record JAZHYW010055295.1, on the reverse strand, counting down.
TTAATATGGAAGGCAATAAAAGGTTCTACACGTGGTATTATTTTAAAAGCGCTAGTAAGCATAGTAGACTCAAAATAAAATCCGCAATTTAGGTCACAGTTGTTCGCGGTGGTAGGTTTGGGAATTTTTACAAAAATTGGAGCGACGAATAATAAATATCAGTTATAATTTCGTTTTACCTACTTGCATATATATCACACTAAAAAAATATAGACGCTCTTTTTTGAATACTTTGAGATGGAGAGTGACTCAAAAACGCCACACACGACAATCGTGAAAACCTCATAATTCTTTCCCGCTTCTTTGAGTTTTTTTTTCTTCTCGGGAACTGATCATGTCAGGACATTAAAATAAAAAGGATTGTTCTTCCTGGAACATGCTCCACAAATATAAAAATTTGAAGCAAAATAAAAAATACGACTGCCACTCATTGCCTCAATCTAAGTGAAAGCGCCCAGGTGTTTTTTTTTCTTGCATGTGCATTTATATTTATTTAAGCTTTTATTAGATTCGAAAAATTTGTATTACGATGATGAGCAAAACGCACGTTACTCAGGCCAAAATATATTTACATGACTTCCGAAATCGCCTTTGCACCCAAGGCTGGTTAAACATTTGCTACAGTTGCATTCACGACAACCAAAACCACAGAAACTACTTGAAGGCCGAACAACCGTGACACAAGTTTGCGTCTCTGAAGCTCCTCTTGGATCGCTTACAACGTTGTGCACGGTGAACGCTTATCTCGGTGAGTGCCGTTGTTCTCGTTTCAGTTGCTGCAAACAAACCGACAGGAATTAATGAACCATCCTTCAGAGGCATAACTTTTCACGTCGTTCGTTATCCCCGGGATGTCAGCTAGAAGTCAAACCAGAAAAAAAAGTTAAGAAAAGTACGCATGCGCGGCCATACACAGAGGGACATAAAGAGATATGCAAAAAGAAGAAAGAGTGAGGAAAGAGACAGGCTGTCACCTCCTCACTGTCGAGCCAGCTGGTTTCGTTTTTGTCCCAACTACGACACGGTGTAAGCACATGCACTGCACTTGCAATATTGAGTAATAAAAGAAAATATTATCTTTGAAGTATGCCTGTTGAGTCGTTGAAGGATAAAACATACCCTGTACAAATGAGAGAACGACGAGAACTATTGTAAAAAAAGATATGAAAAAGAGACGACTGTCGTCTGCTACGCGCTTTGAAAAGGTTTTCCGCTTGGGACACAAAGAACAAATCACCGAGGGCCACAAAGCTCTCGTGAATATTTTGAAAGAGTTTGCTACTGACATTTACTCTATCAGCTCAGATACTTTTTTATGTTACTTTCTACAGTACCTTGGTCATACACAATTTGTTTAATATTTGCGAGCATATTTTGCTTCCAAAAGCTACATTTCTCGTTCCCCTCCTTTCATTGAACCTCAAACCAGCTGACCAGTATCCGCGTTCGAGTAGAGATCTCTTATTTTCTTCATTATCTTATACCTAGTGCTTCTGCGAATACTTTCGAAAAATCCTAAAACTAGGCTGTTTGAGAGAGAAAAAAAAACTGCTTTAGGGAAGAAACTGCTAGCCACTGTGGACGTCAGGGATTGCAAAGAAAACACACTGATAAGAAAATCAAAGTGGTCATGAAACCATTGTTCTAATTTCGCTAGATATTACTTAGAATCACTCGGTAACGTTAATAACTCTAGAGACTTACCTTAGTTTTTCTGTCTAAACAACTAAAGTCACCAAAAAATTAAAACGAATTCGACAAATATGAGCATTGTTTAAGCCTTCTACTCGGAGCCAGAACAAGCGGCTACATGGCCTGGTCCTTATCATAGGCCGCCAACGTTAATCATATGCACACGCTGGGGTGGGCAACGTAGAAAACGCGTGCTGAGCTCCAGGAATTGTTAATTTTGACTATTCTAATCACCGCCGTGGTTGGACACAAGCCACCACCCCAGTTTCAGTTCAAGCGTCGATTGTTACGAGCCGAAGACGAGTGCTCACGCGGGTGATTTCGATCCCACAATTACGTCATCCAGCTTTGCGAAGGCAAGACTAAAGAAATAGTCCCTTTTTATCATCGCAATTTCACCGCGCAAAAAGCCTCTGAATCAGTGGCGATCTGTGCGAGTATAGTTGCGCAAGACAAGGACCAGTACGCCTCTGCAAAGTCATGAACCCGATATCAAATCATGATCCCTTTAATTACCCAAGTTTTACGAATTACCGTTTTACTTGGTTAAAATAAAGATATAGTTCCAACTAAAAACTTGTTGAGCGTGTTCGAACACACCGAGCTTATCGAATTATAGGACGACTTGAAGCACGTGGGAAGAGAGGGGTGCGTTAAAGTTACCGCTCATGCAGCAAGTGCAAGGCCGGCGATACGAAAACGCAGATGCTATTCCTATCACTCGCGTTTTTCAATAGCTGTCCTTGCGTCTGCTGCACGAGAATGCAAGATTTACACGAGATAGGCATCATATTTGGTGACGAAAAAAAACTATTCGAACGACTAAATCCGCAGCTTAGCGTACGATCTCCAGAGCCATAGCCTCCGCTATACTCACGAAGCCTGGCGGTTCGACGACGGAGCCATAGCGCGCCCGGTCGCAGGTTTGGAGCGCGAGGATCTGGTAGCACAGAGCATTTCTCGGGTAAGCTGGTAGTGAGCGCACAGCTTTTGCGGCGGCGAGGACGCGCGAGGAACGCGAGGAGCGCGAGCGGACATTCCATCGCTCGGGAGAAGTGTGCTTCGGCGTCTCGCCGCAGCGGGGCGCCTGTTATATGACTCTCCTCTCGTCCGTTGTCTGCCGCTCTACCTGTTCACTTTCGGCGGCCGCGTCTCATGGCGATCTGCCAGGCTTTGTCAGTATATAGGAGGCTATGCCATAGCCCAGCAAGCACATGTTCGTTGCTTCGAAGAGCGAGCAAACCATGCGGCATAGGCAAAAACGTTAAAAATTACACCGGCCAGGAGCTCGTTTCTCGAAAGGCCAATGTATACCTTTTCAAAATGGTTAAGCGAGTTAAGCGTAAACGCGTGAAGCGTAAATTTTTTCCTAAAAAATTCCACGTCAAACTTAAAAATGATTAATAGAAAAAAGAAAGAAAAGAAACCAAGATATATAGGGTGGTCTAAGTCACCAGGTCTCGATCTAAAATGGACCGTAAAAATCGGCGCCTGCACGTGGCAATCTAAACTTTTCGTCAAAGGTGTATTTCAAAGGTCGGTTTTTTCTTGTACAATTACAAAGCGTAGTTCTTTTTTTGTTTGTAAAAATAAGGCCAAGAAAAAAGAGGTTTTAAAGTTTTACTATCGCGTTCTTAAGCCAGTGCCATCACAGTTGACAGTCTGACATATACTTTTGTTTCTGTCGAAAACACACTAAATACGTAACTGTGAGCGTGTGGCCAATAGTAGAAAGGAGGCCACAGCAATGCCCTAAGCGGCGCAGGGCGCGAGGCATTGAGCGGGCCTGATATGCGCACGCCCTTGTGAAGTGCAAATGCGCTTTAAAGTTACACCCTCGTTCTTGTAACGTCGGCTTTGCACGCACTTACGGCGAAACAGTGTGGTATAGTACTTAAGATATGCGGGCAGTTCAACGTTCGTTTCTCGCTCTTTCTGCCAAGTGAAATAGAGTACGACGAGCCATTCGTTTTTTCTCAATATTCTTGATCAGCGATACCCGCGCTGTACGTAGCTGCAAGGGGATGGAGATTACAACAGACAGAAAGGGATCGGGTGACGCGTTGGGCCCACATCGATCATCGTAAACGGTCGACTCCCATCACGTGAGTGCGGAGTTTTGCGTGTTTCTCCTTTTGATCCCGGGAATGACGTGCAGCGGAGAGATATGGGGTTGCAACAAGCTTGCTCTCGCTCTTCTGACGTGCTTGATTACGGCAATGATCGAGCCGAGACGCGGGGATGCGGTGTCGCGAAGGAAACCGAGCCGTCGCGCTTCGTTTTATCGACGGATCTGTCGTGCAAGAAGGAGGTCGTCGTCTCGGTTCGCCAGTGAAACAAGATGCGATGCGGAACGACGGGAAATGGTAATTAAACCTTGGCTACTCGGACAAAAAAAATAAATGGTCGCAGATCCCTGGGGCTCTTTTCTCGAATGCTCACGTACTCGGTAAGGGACATTTGCTTTAGTGGCAGTGTTGCAAGAGCCTTCCAAGATTACAAGGTGTTTCATGTTTCACATAGCGCCAATAATCACGGAGGACATGCAATGAGATACTTTGTAACGCCCGAGCCTCACCAGAGACACCAAGAGACAACCGACAGCGACCTGCCACGAAGACGTGCACCATGCACGCAATAATATCTTTGAAAGGCTTGCAAAGAATCGGTGGTCTTGAAGTAAGAACCATTGATTGCAAGCCGGCCAAACGATACTTTCGGGTAAATACTGCAGGTACGAGGTCTGTCGGCGTCGGCTGTGTTGGTTTGGAGCTCTAGTGGGACTACGGCATTGCTACATCTGAAGAGGAGTAACCCAAGCGTAATTTATATTGCGTGACTTGGACTTCGGGTTGTCTTGACAGGGGATGACACCGCCCGTAACGTGGAGTTTACGTGAAGAGACTGGAATAATAATGAATGGGTGGAAGTCGGCACCGGCTGGATCCGTAAGCAGCTAATTAAAAGCGTCTAGAGCACTTTGGACCGTCACGTGTAAATTGTGGAAACGCCTTAAACACTGAACGAAACAAGGCTGGAACAAGTTTCACCGCTTAACGTGCCAAACTCTATGTGGCCATTAATGCGGTGTTTTTGGCGTTGGTAGGCCGCGAAGTTGGGAGTGGAGTTTGTGGTGCCAATCATTGCGGATAATTGTGAACAAAAATGTATTAGGGAGGATTCACCCGCTCGTTACTCAATGGGCAAATTTCGCTACACAAACCTGCGTTTGAGGAATGCACCAGAGTGTTGAATATTATTGAGGTTCTTATAAAGATGTAATACAGGTCGTGCGACCCCTGGATTTTTTGCCGAGGGCACTGGATATTTTTAATAAAATCGAGAAATATTGCCTTTTGGACTGTTTTTAGTGTATCTTGAGGCAATTTGAAAATTAACTTACTTATATGACAAACGTGACAAAACGAATGGTAGTACGTAGTAGAGGTGTCTCCTTTCTTAATTTTAAACCCCATGTGAAAAGTCTAAACGATTTTCTACTTACAGATTTCTGAAAACAATTTTTACAGGGAGGTTTTCGCTAGATTTATTTTCAACTGGTTCATGGAGATGGCGGCACCAGTACCAAATGCCCCGAGCCGGATAATTTGTTGTTGTTGATCCTCTTTTCACGAACTTGCAAGTACGACTACTCGCGCCATGGGTCCTTTATCTGATACCGCCGAGATCACGGTTAGCGAAAACTAAGACGTTTGAAATATACCACAATCTAATTTGAATCTATTTGAAGTACAGTTCATAATTGTAAGTGCACAAGAAATAGACCGAAAATATACACTTCTTGTTTTCACTTAGTACTAAAATATATTTCTGAAAATCTTTTTAAAACACCTTAACTAGATTTGAAGTACTTTTCTGGCGTTCCGAAATATGTATATACTAAATTGGTAGGCACGAAATACCTTTCACATAGATTTCCTAAAATATTAATTTATTTCATGCAAAATATACTCCAACCCTAATAAAAATGCAGCGGTCAAAAATATTCACAGAATACTCTTAAAATACCTGGAAATCGTAAATACTGTTGTGTTATACCCTGAGTATCTTTTCACTGCAATACTTTGGTAGTTTGACTTAAACTACCAACGTATTGAAAAGCTCGCCTATCGGAAGTTCACTTCAAGCGGATGTGGAGCACATTGAAGTGCCTAAATACAACATTTGATTAGTTTGTCAATTGAGTTGTGCAGCATCGCGCTGATAAATCAGCCCAGTTCATGTTATTGTTTTCTTTTTTCAATCAAGAACACCCCCGATGAGTTTCTTGCACAACCATAACAAACGGGGTTGGGGAACTACAACCCCCACCACTTGCTGATGCCGGAAAGCTTCAGCAAGTGCTGTGAGCAGATATGTTTGGCTGGCTGTGTTAACGCAATGTTGATTCACTGAATGTGTTTTCTCACCATCGTACGTGATGTGAGTAACATTAATACAGTGTTGTAAGGAACGGCGTTACAAGGCACGGCGTTCCTGGAACGCGTTCCTTTTAGGAGGAACGAAGGAACGCCGCCGTTCCATTTTGCATCGGTGGAACTGGAACGAGAACGCGTTACATTTTTACTGGAACGGAAAAGGAACAGCCTTCCTTTTTTTCGTTTAGTTGGGTAATTTTTATTTTAATTTTAAGAGGGAAATTCTTAAAGTATAAAAACAGTATCTTTACAAGAGCAGGATTTCCTTAACTTTTTCGTTACTTGCCTTAGGGTTCATTTTTCGTGGTTCTCGCTTGGTAACAGTCGGGTTCAGAAGCGCTAGTGGACATCGATTTTTGTTTCAGTGCCCCAAATTGCTGCGGTACAAAAAGCTTTTAGTCGAAGGAAAAGACAAAAAAAGAGGGACGTTTCAAACTCAGCTACTTTCTTTGCTTCCACGAATACTCATACACCCTGAAACCTAAGGCCGACTGCAGCCATCGCTGAACTTCCACATAGAGACCAACATATACAACAAAAGAACATGTTACCAGACATCGAGCACACCTCTTGTATCCCGAACATTGGTCACTTAAAAGATACACAGAAATTAACTTTATTCCTTTTCAACTTGCTCCCCCCCCCTTTCAAACTGAACCACGAATACAACCTTAACGCGGAAGAACATGTAGTTTTCAAGACTGACCTTCCAAAACCGTCACCTCTTCTTCACTTGCTCGCCTTGCGGACAGCAAGATCGAGAAGCAACCGTTGTTAAGTTCGAACAAGGAACTTTGTTAGGTTGAAACGTGTGAGGTTGTTGGAAAACACTCGTGCGATGTGGAGTAACAGTACATTTAGGCTCGTTGAATCGCTCACCACAAACATGGATATGGTTATAAGCTAAGATTTCTAAAGGTAATATACAAGTGAAACCTGCTTTCGCTATGTTTCTCCTCCTGGTGCCTTTCCATCACGGTATTCAAATTCGTATGTTGCCATTTGATGAGATAGATAAAAAAGAAAACTTTGCTCGATCTATGTTTGTGGTGAGCGATTCAAACGAGCCAATAGTACGTGTTACTACACATTGCACGAGTGTTTCCCAACAACCTCACACGTTTCAACCCAACAAAGTTCCTTGTTCGAACTTAACAACAGTTCGAACTTAACAACAACATGGTAATTACCATACCAAATATGGTAATCAGCAAAATACAAATCGTAACGTATATGTAACAACCCGTTCCATTTTTTTACCTGTAACGGGAACGAGTTACTTTTCGCATATGGAACTTGTAACGAAAACGCGTTCCGAAAATCAGAAGGAACGAGGAGCTTATCATTCCCTATTGAGGAACGTGTACAACACTGCGTTAATTTAGTGACGTTAATGACCATATTAAATAGTCAATTAGCAAAGAAAAGCAAAATAACTATTTTAAAGTGAAGAAACTGCCTTGACTCGCTTCGTCCTGAGTGGTGCTATGCGGAGAAGCGACAACTTTCTTCTCAGGAGCCGTTTTTCGTGGATATTGTTTTAGCGACTGCGCCGGAATTATAATTAGTTGTACCAATGTTTTTTTATTAAGAGATATCGTCCACGAACTTCAAAACACTGTTTCCCTTTGACAGACTGCCGAGGAGAAGATCGAATATTTGTAACCTTAAGAATGTGCAGAGGTTGTCACCGGCCAAATGATTGCCCTCGACATGAAGGCTATATAAGAGTCTGGAGCAGGCAACGGGACTGAATAATAATTGGGGTTGTGGGGATATTTATACAGCGTGTAGTTGGTCAGCCATTTAAAGTTGCGACGATCGCTGTAGATGAGCAGCTGCAGTACAACCGCTAGCCTGGGGTCTTAATGCACCACGCAGTAGTGATAACGACCGCACCTGTGCGATGCCATCCAGATCGAAACGCAGGCTGGCTAACCCGGATCGCCGGGTTCTGTAACGCACGCCTATGCGCGTCGAGAACCCGGGTCCTGGGCTCCACCCCTGCCCGTTTCGATCTGGATGAGCATCGTACCGTCGTGCGGTAGTCAATACAACCTGAATCACAACGGGACTGTGATTCAGGTGTTCAGTGCGTCATGGTGCTTGTGTTTGTGTTCGTTTCTAATTCTGTAGTTGTTGGATGTATTTAGTAGTGCCTTCAAATGCCACAGGGGCAGCATTTACTGACACAATCCAAAATAATAAAAAAACATTTGTGTAGCCGGTTTTTAATACACAAATGACATCTTGAGGGGAGGGAATTATACTTTTGGTGTATCTAAAATCTTTCCTGATTAATATTTATGATATATTTTGAATACCTTACGTGCGTATTTTCGAATGTGGAGAAGATAATACAAAATTAATACAAAATTAATATTCATATTCAATATATTTCAACTTTGTTTTAGGCGCGTCCTCTTTTTGCTAAGGGCAGCTTTAGCCGGTCTGTGTGAACTTCCTGTCTGTTGCGCCACACAAAAAATAGGAACAAAGATAGGCGACACATGTATGACGTAGTGATGCTATGGTAACGTGCTGTATCTCGCTGCCGCGCGACGAGCTTTCACTTTCAATTTCAGAGTGACTGCGAGCCGCTGCCGCGACCTATGCAGCCAATCTAGCTGTAAAAACGTGCCATGTAACCTCATGCCCGCGAGTCCCTAGGTCACACCGAAGAGTCTCACGCCTCCTGTAAAGTCCCTTGATGTGTTTATTTGTATGTCTTATACCCAATTCACATGGCAGCGTAAAGGTACCTTTGGCACAGTTACCTGTAGTAAAGGCAGCTGGAGATCGTGATCACACGGCGCATAAAGGTCCCTTTAGCTAAGGAAGGTCCTGTGTTAAACGGAGCTCGCCAAGCTCCCTTTACAGCTACAGAGAGTAGCCTCAAACCCAAGAATTCAAAATAGAAATTATAGATATGTAAATATATCTTGTTTAATGCATTATAACAAGTTGAATATATATGTAAGTATCAAATTATGAAATGATTGTCAACACAAATGTGATGAATTAATACATTAACGAGGAACGCATACTCTAGCTAGCAGGTAGCAGCGGCGGCATGTGGGAAGTAAGGTCTGCTACGAACCGAACGAGGTGAACCGCTGCGAGCTCTTCTTCGAGGTTGTAGACGAGTCGTCTGACTCTCCCGCCCAGGAACTTTTATCCTCGTCGTCGTCCATCCCTTTCAATGGCGTGACTGGCGTAACCGTGAGACTCCGACGTGATTCGTTTCTGCCGGGCCACTATCTAGCTACTTCAGTGAGAGCTTTGCGAAAAAATTGAGCTGCTAAGCAGAAAAAGGTCGCCCACCTCGCAATGGAATCTCGTAAACGCAGATGATATAGGGCCAATGTGGCCAGACGGGTCGGACTTTTTAAAGAACGACTCATTTAGGTGCGCTCTTAGACTAAGAGAGAAAAAAAGAAAGTGCCGCAAAAGCAAACACAAATAATATTTAGGTTTTAAATGTGATATTTCGCACACAATAATCAAAAACTACGCGTCAAACCGATTTTGAGGGCTAGTTGTTTATCACGTGGTCCTCTCGCGGTTTAGCAAAAAATGCAATCGACATAAACTCAAAGTGCTCCGTTTATTTATCGTGTGATTCAGAACGTCGTTTACTACAGGTACCTTCAGCTAAGGGACCTAAGCTAAATGTACCTTTACGCTACCGTGTGAATTGGATATTACAAGCGGCATCAAATAATTAAATACGCCAATGCACGAGCCCGTTCCTCATGTGGCACTTGGAAGAAAATGGCGGCACGGCACTAAAATGAGCGGCTATGGAGCCGCCCCTGAAAGGAAACTACTGCAGTGCGGCACTCGCTCGTGGTCTCGTGACAGGTCTCTTTCGCGCTCGCCAATAGTGGTTGTCGGTTCTTGAAAGAAACACCGTGTGTGATTTTTATCCAGGGAATTTAGCTCACAACGCTGCTTTGGTTTACCTGGCTTCTATCGGCGCTTCACCTCTGGGCAATTTTCTGGCTGTGGGCAAAAAAGAAAAAAAAGAAGTTTACAAATTTCTGTAACGCGACATTAGAGCCCAGCTCTTGAGGAGGAGGACGGGTGGGTAAAGAGGGAAGGGTATGCTCCTCCTCCTACCCTCCTCCTCCTCCTTCCATCCTCCTCCTCTCGGCTACTTCTCCTCCCCTTCTCCTTCTACTCATTTCCTCCTCCTCCGCACCTTCCCTCCTCCTCCTCCGCTCGTGAGGTCAATTTCGCCGCTAAATCTAGCGGAGAAACTGAATTTTTTCATAGGTAACGTTCCAAGCAGCACAGATTTGGCCAATCATTGACCAATGGCTGGAAATGATCCTTTGTTCAATGGCCAGACAGTGTCGAGCCATTGGCTGATGACTGGACGTTCTCTGGCCATTGACCGATGGCCACCAGCCATCAGCCATAGGCCAGTAGCCATCAGCCATAGGCCAAGCTTTGGGCGATGAATGCCTACTCTTCGGCTATTGGCCAAAAGCATATCGCCAACCATTGTCCAATGCTTGGCCGAATTCTGTGCTGCTTGGGTTGATACCAAGTCATGTGACCTTAATTTCATAGCTAAATTCAGCGGGGAAACTGCATTGGTGCTGAGGTCACGTGACGCCAATTTTCCCGCTAAGTCTAGCTGAGAAACTCAATTTGTTCACCACAAAAATGACAGCACAAAAATAAAGAGCGCCGCCAAACCGAACTAAGAATCTTGAATTTAAATGCTAGAAGTGTTGTTAATAAACTGATTGAACTTGAAGCATGTTTCCTGAGTACCGATCCCGATGTCGTCATTATCACTGAAACGTGGCTGTCTCCGAGTGTCCTTGATAGCGAGGTCGTTCCGCCCAACTACACAATAATACGTAAAGATCGAGGTGGTCGTGGCGGCGGGGTGGCCATCGCTATCAGAAAGGGCTTTAAATATACTGAAATGCCTGATGTTCCTGGAATTGAATCTATTTGGTGCAAAGTTTCATTTCACGAGTATTCATGTTTTGTTGGTGCCGTATACAGGCCTCCAGGTGCACCGCCTAGTTTCTTTGACACTCTTCACAGTTATGTTGATGAAAATGTAAACATTAATAGTCGAGTCATCATGGCCGGCGATTTCAACGCTCCTGAAATTGACTGGGAACATCATGTGTGTGAAAAACCTGTAAACGCTGATGCTCTACTTGAAATGTGTTTTTGTTATAACCTCGACCAGATAGTAAGAGAGCCCACGCGTGTTCATGGTTCATCTCAATCATTACTCGACCTTATATTTGTAAGTCAACATTTTGAAATACTTGATTGCACGGTAGATATTCTAGATGGCATCTCTGATCACTCAATGGTCTTGGCGTCCTTCAAAACGCGACCACCAATTAACAACTCCTCTCCATGTTCCGTACTGCCGGACTATTATAAAGCGGACGATGTTGGCATACTTGATCGTCTTGATATGCAATACGATCCATTTCTAGAACTCTTTCTCGATGACCATGCTTCCGTAGATAACTTGTGGGATTTTTTTAAGAAAACAGTGAATTATTGTATGGTTAAGTTCATCCCCACCAAGAATAAAAGAACAAAAAAGGATAACCCGTGGATAACTCGAGACATTATTCATACTAAACGTAAGCTCAGCCGGCTAAGGAAAAGAGCGAAGGAGCAAAAAGTACCACTTAACAGAAACCAGTTTTCGGTTCTGAATAGTAAACTGAAACAAGAAATAAAAACTTCCAAAGAATCGTATTTGAACTCCACTCTTCAGTCATTTATTAGAACCTCCCCAGAAAAATTTTGGAGACACGTGAACCCAAGGAAATCCAGCGCTACCGAATCACTCTCTCACGAACATTCAGAACTTCCTCTGGCATTTAATGATTATTTTGCGTCCGTATTTACAACAGATAATGGACGGACACCCCTTTTAATCACAGCCAGACCCCATTCATTGATAACATCACTATATCTGAACCTGGCATTCTCTCCCTCCTACTAAGTTTAGACACTAAGAAAAGCTGTGGCCCAGATAATATTTCAAACGTATTCCTTAGACGTTACGCGGAATGGTCTGCTAAGTATCTGACACTAATATTTATTAAATCACTAGAAACAGCCCAAATACCATCTGATTGGAAACTTGCGCACGTGGTACCTATTCACAAATCGGGTGATAAGAAAGATCCGTCAAATTATAGGCCCATTTCGCTTACATCGTCTTGTTCCAAGATTCTTGAGCATGTTGTACTAAAACACATAACTGTATTTATAGAAACAAATCACCTGTTAACCAGCCGTCAACATGGCTTTAGATCTGGACTTTCAACAGTAACGCAGCTAACAGAATGTGTGCATGACTTATCCTCAGCAATTAATAATCGTAGCCAAACTGACGTTATCCTTTTAGATTTCTCCAAAGCCTTCGACAGAGTCTCACACACGAAATTATTGCTAAAACTTAAAACCTTACTTGGCCCAGGACAAATTGTGAGTTGGATTGAAGCATACCTTACTGATAGAAAACAGTTCGTCAAAGTTAACGGGCACAGTTCACCATTAACCACAGTTACTTCTGGAGTCCCACAGGGATCTGTGCTAGCACCTCTTCTTTTCTCACTCTATATTAACGACATAGTCGACAACATTGATGTAAACATTAGACTGTTCGCAGACGACTGCATATTGTACACCGAAGTCAAAACTCAAAACGACCAGCTTTTACTAGACAGTGCATTGCAAGTGATCAGTGACTGGTGTTCTGATTGGCAAATGGTATTAAACCCAAAAAAATCTGTTTACATGACAATCAGTAATAAGAAAAGTACTCTGCAATTTCCCTACAGCATTGACAACACTCCCCTTCAAAAAGTCGAACAGTACAAATACCTCGGACTTCAATTTCAGCAGAGCCTTAGATGGGAATCCCACATCGACTTCATTACTACCAAAGCAATTAACAAACTACGGTGTCTAAGAAGAGTTTTAAAATCAGCATCCCACGAAACCAAGTTAGTAGCCTATAAGGCACTGGTACGTCCCATAATGGAATATGCTAATGTCGTATGGTTCCCTCACTATAAAACACACGTCGCTCAACTAGAAAAGGTGCAGCGCTTGGCTGCTAGATTTATTTTTAATAAATTTCGCTACTCTGACTCACCGTCCCACTTATGCAATTTAGCTCAACTAGCGCCACTCGAGAAAAGGGCCAAAATTTCAAGACTAAGGTTCCTGTTTCAAATATTAAATGACCAAACCCTTATAGACAAAATGAAATATGTTACTTCGCACAATTCCAGAGCTACGAGAAGGAATCATGGAAGGCTACTCGCAGAATATCAGAGCAACAACAACTTCTTCAAATACTCATTCTTTCCGCGAGTAGTGTCTGAGTGGAATAGCTTACCCGAGGCCATTGTTCACTCCACATCTATAGAATCATTCTCAACTGCTCTGGGCAGTCACCTCATATGATGTGTATTCTACTTGTTCCCGTCGGTTCATCCTATTCTAGTGGCCTAATGTTTTTTCCCCTTTACAAGTGTAATACATAGTATTAATTAAGATCCTCCCGTGTCTCCCCTGAGTAGCCCCATCCTCCTCATTGTCTTTATTTTTTTATTTTTTTCAACAGTGCACTATAAACTATGTAAATTGTGTTTTACCTTGTAACCACCCTACTAAAGTTTCCGACGGAAAACTCGGTAGTATTTCCAAATAAAAATAAATAAATAACAAAAAAAGAACGTGACACCAAGTCATCTCCACGACCTTTTACCCCCAAATCTAGCGGGCAAAACTAAATTGGTATTGAGGTCACGTGATGTCAATTTCCGCTAAGTTGAGCGTGGTCACGCCGACGCTGACGGCGAAGCTAACGCCGCGAAACCCGGAAACGAGCGCCTAAGAGCTGCTCTCTAAAATGAAAGAACTTTAGAAATCTCTGTAATTTGAAACTAGACCGCAGCTCTTTAGGAGGAGGAGGAGGAGGAGGAGAGGAGGAGGAGTGGTACGAAGAAGAGGAGAAGGGAGGAGAAGTAGCCTTCCTCCTCCCCGTCTTAGTCCTTCCTTCTCCTCCTTCCTCCTCCTTCTCTCCTCCCGCCGTTGAAGTTGTTCATTGGTGACGTGCACGAAGTCGTGATGTCATTTCCCCTGCTAAACTTATCGGGGAAACTTAGCTCACTAAATTTTGCGGAAACATTTCCCGCTACATTTTGCGGGAAAGATTTCCAGCTATATTTAGCAGAAAATTTTTCCCGCTAACTTTAGGGGAAACTGTGACGTCCCATAATGCAACGAGCGCGGTTTCGCCGACGCCGACGCCGATCAACCCGGAAACGGGTGCCTAAGAGCTGCGCTCTAAAAACATGCGCTGTGGCGTATCTCAACGATAGAGCTCAAGCCATATTACATATAATTATCTATCTGTCTAGAAATGGCATGTTTTTTTTACATTTGGTGCTTGATTGAGCCAGGCGGTGCGTAGATGATGATCCCCTGGCAACCGTGACTGTGATCATTCGAGCTCAGCTCTCATTCTACGGCGTCGCGTAGTTCGAAAAGCAAGACGACGCTAGTTTGCCTAGATATGGCTTGCACGTAACGTGCTTGCACCCCAGGAGCGGATTGATAGCCGAGTGGTGTAACTTATTAAAATTGCTAATATGCGTGTTACTGACTACAAAAAAAAAGTTATCGGGGTTTTCTTGGCCCTATTGCAAAACCTCAGTTTTTTTCTCCTCTAGTCTTTGATACGTACTTTAGCTGTTTACTGAGGTATATATCACCGTTCTCAAGCCCCTAGTAAAAGTTGGGGCTGTCTGTTCTGACGTCAGTGCACCGTACGTCGAACTGAAGTTTGGTGTCGTACATGGGACAAGGGGTGTAAGAATATACATCTTTCTTTCTGAGAGATGCTCTGCCGATAAAGAAAAGCGATAGTACATCGTGTAAATCTGCAGAAGATTTTAAGGCCACCACAATGGTGCTGGTGTAACGTCAGCGCAGGCAGGCATGAAACCACTGCGCTCGTGCTTCAGCTTCGCTTGACCTCATAGCCAAATGGAACCTTAAATACATAGACGCTTATACACACGCCAGATTACAGCTGCCACTGCTGACTTTCTTAATATACCGAGATACCAAGCCGCTGAAACGGGCGTTGACAAGCCTCTTCACAAAGGCTAATGCTGGGAAGATGGACACATTAGAATGTAAAAGAGCAATAATCTAACCTGCTGTGGTGATGAAGAGGTAAGGTATTAGGGACAAGTGGAAACAAAAACGTAAAGCGTATGTTATGGTGGCTGCCAACACAGTTGCCAAGAGGTACAAAGTCTGTGCAATCGGCAAACACAAAAAAATGGGCCACTTAAGAGCTGAGATGTATTAGGCGGACGCTACACGCCAACACAGTCCTTCCGGCAGCGATGGGATGTGACTGTCCGGGCTTGCCTTGCGATTCCCAGAGCTTTGGGTCACGTGGTGCTGAATTGGCTGTTATAGCTACTCTACAATGTACTAGAATACTTAGGTTGTCTTGGGACCAAAGCGGCTCGCCTGAGGCGCGTGGTATTGATCGCGACAGGTGTCGACACCGGCACGTTACCCAGAAGGTGTGCGCATGCGCGGCTGCAGGCTCGAAAATAAGAATTTTTTGTGCCACATTGGGAGAGTGCACATAGGATTTCTGATACAGCTATGACCTGCCAGCGGTCGTACCGCAGCATCAATCACACTGCGGCACGAACGTTGGCAACATGATGCTTCAGTGTATTGGACGGTAGAAGCCACGTTACTTCTGCCTTCACATAAAAACAATTGCGACTTTAAAGAAGCGTATCGCAATTTGTTTCAGCATAGAATTAGCTGCGACTTTCGGTTCGTCGGATGGTGAGCATTTTAAATAAAATTCCCATTTTCTTGGTTGCAAAAGGCCAGACATTAGATATTTCGCGGAAATACCTAAAACCTGGAATCAGTTTTTTTTTTGCTATTTTATTTTACAGTGGGACAAAACAGCCAGAGATTGTTTTATATGTTTTCAAGTACCCCAGGTTAACTTATCTGTCTTCTTTCCGCCCATCTTCTTCTTCGTCTTGACCTTAATCAGCACGCTTCACTTGTCACTCATTTTTGTGTTCATTTATGTGACAAACCACCCAAGAGACGGTCGCAAAGAGATGAGAAACTTAAATTTCTTCATGGCTGCCACGACCATCCGAGGACCACCAGACGTTCACTAGTAAGAAATGGCTTATAAGCCATGACAATTTTAATCGCGCGTTTTAACATTCAACTTAAGTGCAAAAAATTATACAACGCGGGCTGAAAAAGTAATGCTTTATATGATTCAAAGAAGAAAACAGGCAACTGTTTCATGTCATTTAGACCAGGAAACAACAACACACGTAGACAAGGCAAGGTAAAGGTTGTACGACGAAACTAATCCCTGGAGAAGGGAACAAGACAATAATTCTCTTCTCCAGGGATTATTTTTGTCATTCTTGTCCAGCTCGCTTGCACCTTTGCATTTAATTGCATTACAATCAAAATCTGTAATAGTTTACAGCACGGCATTGAAATACATGGTTACAATGTGCAGCGCATACATGGCCCTGAAGGTATACTTGGCATACCACATCAGATAAGTTGTCGAAACAAAGGAACACCGCTCTTTCGATGCAGATCTTGTTGGACTTCCGCTCAAGGGCAGTCTCCAAATAAGCAAGACCGTCGAAGTTGCTGAACTTGTGAACAGCTCGGTAGGGAGTTGGTATATTCAGGGAGCCTAGTGCGTCGCGATCGATGCCTTGTGGGAACACGGCAGGAGCTGCGCTGTTCAAAGCTGGTGACAACGGGTCAGTTTCCCGAGCGAGCCCCGAACGCTTTGCAATGGAGGGCTCTGGTGGACTTGCCTTCCACTTCCTTTCCTCTCGTCCTACGGGAGGGTCACCCCTCAGGTCCTGGAGTACACTTGGCAGCAGAGACGGCACCGCGTCTGGCGTAAGCGCGGGGTGTCCACAGGAATCCTCACTTCCTTTCCGCCGATTACGTGGACGTCGTCTCAAAGATTGAAGCGTGGCTCGAAGTGCAGCTCGCAGACAGCGCTTGTTTCTTCAAGACGCTTGTCCGATCGTTGCAGATTTTTCCCCCAAAGATTTCTTGTGGCGCTGTCCTCTAAAACGCCGAAATAAGACGCCGTTTTCACGCCTTTCACTCGGATGTAGCTCGTTTGGAAACCAGGTGCGCAGCTATTGAGTTCTGTTGCCGTTTCGCCGACGGCATTTCGGCGCTGCCTTTACGCATTCACCATCCACAAAATCAGAACACACAAGATTCAAAACATATTTCGATCGAACACACGGAACTATAAAATCGTTGTCGGCTTACCAACGCACGCACCGCTGAAAGTGAAAAAGAAAGTCTTAGCGTCGTCGACTCCAAATGCATTTTCCGCCAAACGTTGCGGGCCGCGCGATTTTTTCTCGGTAGCTCGACTACAGTGCCGCCACAAGCTGTCAATACACGCGCCCTTACGAGCTCCCGTTGTCGAGCCGCTCCGGTCCCAACCCTACCCCAAGTATTCTAGTACACTGTAGTTACTCTGCACTAGCACACCGCATCAGCCGTGGTCATAGTATACATACTCCTGGAAGAGAAGCCAGGCACGCGTCAGCGCTAACAAGGCATTTCACATTGCCATGGCATCACTACGTCATACATGCAGCGTCTCAAAACCATTCTCTGGACGGCAATAAAATCTCGCAGTGCTCCAGCAAAGCCGTTAGGCAAGGCCGATCTCGGCCGCATTTTGTGTAAAGGAAACGGCACTGGCCGCACGCCGTTGGCTATCAAGTCAATGCATAGTCCCATGTTAGTGCTTAGGGTTTTGGGGTTCTTTATAGAGATCCCTCTACTAATAATCACCGCCCGATCTGTATGCGCTCCGCCCGTCACCCAGGGAGTGACGCACAGCAACGAGAGAACAGCGAATGGGTTTACTGTACCTCTCGGTTGCCCGACGTCGAGAACCGGCAGTCCAGGCACGCCGACCCTTGTTGTCGCCCGGCGATCAGAGCTCACAGTCGGAGTCCATGTCCAGGCCTGCGGATCGCCTTTCCCACGCCAGCGCTGCGTAGGCCGGCTGTCCCAGGCTATCAATGCCCGAGTCTCGCTGCGGAACCACCCCGGGATCGTCATAGCCCTGGTCATATGGCCCGGGCTCGCCGTTTCCACCGGTCTTGCTCCAGACCTCGCTGGTGGACCGCTCCGGGGTTCGCCATGGGCCAGGCCAGGCAGCCCGGCTCCGACGTTCCTGTCCCAGCTTCAGCCTCGCTCAGCACGCACTCTCTGGAGCCAGCTCGTGATTTGCCCCACCGACCGCCTGTCACGTGCCCTCTGCCTCGTCTTTCACCCTCGGCTCCCACACTCTCCCCCTCAAGGCCCGGACATCGGGGGACTTCATGGGAGCCGCTGGGCTTCATGGGCGGCCGCTGTTGCTGTTGCCGGAGTGGCCACGTTGCAGCGTCCAAAAGCGGCGTAGGTGGTGGTGGCTAGCGAAGCCGGCAGACAATGCCGACCTGCCTGTCGCTCGCTGTCTCACTCACCGCGATGCAGCAGGGGGCTTGCTCTAAGCTGGTCCGGCCGACGCAGACGGACTTGCCCCGTTCCGCTTAGATGTCACAGCGGGCTTAGAACTGCCCGCCTGAACCGTTCGTCAGGCCGAACAACTGTCAGCCACCCTGAGCACTTGGGAAAACGAATGGGCCCGTCTTCCCTCCCGGTGGGCTTCCTGGGTTACGCCGTCTATGGCCGTCTTTCCAAGAAGCTATTCTGCGCAGAACAAAGTGTTAAAACAACACACAACGAACAAGTACTCTGCCGCAGACTGTGGCAGTGCATGGCCATAGCCTACACCGCCAGATTGCTTGCCGACGGGTTCGTGTACCATGCGGCTAACTCAGCAAGTCTGCATTCCAGAGCTCGTACTCCTGGGTTGCCAAGAAGAGGGATTTCTTGAGTCCTACTGAAACCCTCATGTTATACGTCTTTCCCATCGCGACAACGGTAGCATCCTTTCAAGTCAGCAATGTGAACCGGGCAAGCCTCCTCGTTTGTATCTCGCCGAGTAAGAATAGAAGTAAGACGCGATGCTCGCGTCTTCATACCTCGGGTGCCCTTCTCACCTCGGAGCAAGCGATGCGGCAAAACCACTAGCTGCGATCTCAACGCGTGAGTTTCCTTCAGAACAGGTAACGATGGTGTAAACCTAGCCCATCTTTTGCGCAAGCGAAGGGATCCAAAGCCTGTGGTGGGATGACCACATAACACACCCGCGTTCTGCAACGGCTACATATACCATGTGCTACTCGATGTAAGCGTCAGCGTCCCGTTCCGTCCACGTGTATACGAGCTCTAGTGACTGATCGGTCCTCGGAGGGGGCGGCACCTCAGCGAGCAAGCCCGCTTAAACCGTTCACGCCTCAGGCAAGCTGGACAGCTGCAAGCCACCTAAATGTCTACCGCCTCACCCCCGGCCATGTCGTGACGCGACACAACTTATTAAAAGTCTTGCTGCCACTGCCACGACCGGCCAGAGCGAAGTCGAGAAGAATCATTTAAAACATTTCGTAGCTTTCTTGAACGACCCCCTCAGGGAGAGTCGTCCCTCTGCCTTTCGTCGGTTGTTGGAGTGACGCGAAGCAACTAGCCGTCTTGGCCCAGCGGTTAAAAATCATAGTGCTCCTTAACTCACCTGCCAGCGTTCCCGGTATCAACCGCAATTTTCGCCAGTTTACCTGACACC